>JAHLSL010000102.1:1421655-1460590 GCA_025920805.1 Petroica traversi | reverse complement strand
GGAGAGAAGAGAGCCAAGCTGCTCTGCTGCCGCTCTTTTCCTTGCACACCGAAAAAGAAGAGCAGCAGCTTTCCACTTTCCAGAATGGGTGCCAGTAACACCAACCCCACAGAAGGCTGCACCTCTAGGAAAAGAAAAAATGCAGGGATAATTACCAGCAGCCTCCTACAATACCCAAATCGTCTGCTTCCATCTTCCCCCGTCAGGACAAATGAGAACGTCTCACTGCAGAAAGAGAAATCAGAATGACAAGATACCCATCAGCCACTTCAGCAGTCTCAGACATACAAATCCAATAAACCCCCAGTATTTCTGCATTTCCCATACACCCCTCTCAGACCTCTGCCCAATCTTCTACCGTAACAGCGCTTGTATTTAATTAGCTTGATATAGAAATCTGTTTCTCATGAATCAGGATACAAAGTGCAGTACTTACCTGGCAAACTGATGGATGGGGGCCCAGTCCTTTGCATCAGGGAAGCAAAACTGGGGAATAGCTTTCAACTGATCTTCTGCCTCACGCATGAATTTGAACGAGCGCTCAAGCTAGCAGAACAGAGAGAAGGAATGTTTCCAATTAGTCATGTGGGGATGGAATGACTTCAAATATTTTTCCGGTGACAAATGAAGAGGTGATGACAGAGGCTAAGCTTCCGCCTGGAAGATATTAAAATTTCTGTGATTCTGGCTCACCTAATCTTTAGATATCTCAAGGTAACTCTGCCCCCAGTTCCACCAAGCCCTGTCTCTGCAGCACCTGCCTCTGCTATATTGTGCCTCTAATCTGGGACACAACTTCCAGCAAGTGGTGAGGGTGCTGAAGTCTGAGGGGAGCTCTGGTCACATCCCATTTACAAACACTCTGTCACACTGGCTCTGTGTTTCTGCCATCCCTCCTTCCCCATTTTGAGCTAGGCTATCAGTGAAAGCTGCTCCTTCCTTTTCAGAACACATGTCTTCTCCCAGCCATCAGTTTTCTTTAAAGAGGAAAGGGGGAAAAAAGTAAGAGCTACACAAAAGCCATAGCCAATGACAGCAAAAGACCTAAATCAGCTGCTCTTTCAGGAGTGAGCAATACCATGACAATTCAGGCAATGACTGAAGCCCCCCCCCACTATCTTCAGTGTCCTTTAACACTGACACAGCAGAGGGATCACTGATACAACACGTGGTCAACAGAGAAGCTGCAGCTCCTCCAGCTACCCAAGTGCACCCCACACCCCGAGACAGGTCAGGCAGACCTTCAGTGGGAACTGCTGGGTGACCTCAGGGATGTAGGCAGCCCCAGCCTGCTTCTTGTGCAGCGACACCACAACGAAGTACTCGAAGAGCTGCCTCTCCTGGTACTCGATCAGGTCCCGCTCCAGGGTCTGGTAGCGCGGCGTTTGCTTCAGCCGGGATTTCACGTGCACCAGGCGCTGGCTGTGAGCTGCACAAGGAGGAGACAGTCTGACTTTGTCTGGCTCTGTGCACAGAGCATCAACAGTGTATGGCACTGAGGGATAAGCCTGAAATCACCTCCCTGCAGTGGCTTTGTCAGTGGCTGAGGAAGAGGTGGGAATAATTTGGAAGCTGCACTATAAACATTGACAGAGACAGGCCGGAATCTTGTGCCAACACCCTGAAGAACTCTGGCAGCAGAAGGATTTCATGGATAGCTTTTTCAGCTGAAAGAGCCCAAGCTGAGATCCATATAGGACATGATGTAACAGATAATGTCCAGGCATTCATCCTAGCACTCATTTAGGCATTTTTCAAAGCCAGCACAGTGGTTTATTAGTAGTTGACCACCTTTGTTCAGAGAAGGCTGCAGGCAGCAAGCCCCATGGTTTTACAAGACCAGCACTTGGGTCAGGCCATGGCTCTGCTGCCTCAGTAATGCTGGGGACTCCCAGCTTCAGCACACAGCCTGAGCTGCAGGCCAGCAACAAAAAACATGTAAAAAGAGGTGCTAATGAAAAATACTGGCTCACGCCAGTTCTTTCTGTGCCCAAAACTAATCTCTCAGTGCCATGCTTCTACAAGTTCACCCACGACAATGGGAAAACAAGAAAAACCGCCAAGCAAGCTGTAACTGAAACACGCATACACGAACCATGGGACAATAAACATTCCAGCATGAAAAGTAATGAAAAGTTGCCTGCTGAGAAGAGACCAGATGAGATTCCCTGAGACCACCCCCCCTGCTTCGTTTTACAGTTGCATCCCAAATTAAATCTCCATGATGTCTCCCTTATTCCTGCTACCAAAGAAAGAAAGAATTAACTACAAGCAGAGACTACAGCACATTCTCACAGCTTTGCTTTTTGGGAAGGCGGGTGGCATTGCAACCTTTTGACATAAACAACCACAGAGACACTATAGGAACTCCAATATATAAGATATCGCCTTGGGAGATAGGACTTCCTGAGACATGGCATATACTTGTTGATCTTTTGTCTCGTAAAGTTGTGCCACTCATGGACTCTTCGAGACAAGGTAATTTAAAGCAATCTTGAGGTACCTCTTAAATCAGAAAGTTAAAGCCCTGGACAGTTAAAGCCCTGGAAAGATGGCTTAGACTCCTTTCTCTTGTCACCTACTATGTTATTTGCTCTAGGGCTGTAAAGCTTCAAAAGTTTTCAGAAGTGGTTTCTGTTTCACCAAGGACTTCAAAAGAAGCAGTGTCTCAGCAATGCTGAATGCTGAGCGCTTCTGAAAAGCTTGCTCAAGATCTATACAGTTTATATTCTAAAGACACCAGAATTTTACTGCTGTCATCATGGCAGTTTGTCTTGCAAGATTTTTTCTTTCCGAGGGTCAGCACTTCCAGCTCTGAGATACAGCTTTATGATTTACTGTGTCTCAGGTGAGGCACAGTGACTGTCAAGCAGAGGTAACTGGCTGGTGCAATTGGTCTGTTACATAAAACAAAGTCCCAGATACAAGAGACTCACTAAATCATCTCACTTTCCTATTTAAAAATAGGGAAGTCAACAGTTCAACATGGCAAAAGCAAAATACAGGTGTAGTTAGAGCAAGCAGCAAGTGCCAGAGCTCCTGTTCATGCTTATGTGGACTTGCGCAGACACTCAGACCCAGGTTTGGATCTGGATATTGTTCAGAGCCCAGTGCTGCTGGATTTGAGGTGACTTCATATGATCTCCATCATCCTCTCTCTAGGGAGTTCTGAGCTGCAGTTACAGAGAAACACAGGATGAAGCACATGATTCACTATGGCAACCAGCAACAGACAAGAGTTCAAGTCTTCCTGGCCATATCTACACTGCCTTTCTCAGCTAAACCTGATCGTGGTCTGTATTTTACATCAAATTTCAAGTCAGTTGTGAATGTAATGTCTGCCCCATCCTGGTGCAAACCGTCTCTCCTGTCTCCAGGCCAGCCTTAGAACCTGTCAAAAGGTAGGCAGTGGTAGAATTTCCAGCTTGATCTTGCTAACACAGCAACAGAGATAAAAGATTTCAATGCAGAGGAAAGCAAGAGCATATAGCAGTTCTTGAGTGGGATGCTGTGCTCACAAGAGGGAACTCAGTCTGAGTTTTCACTTCTAAAAACCTGAAAGAGGGTGAGGATGAGCACTCCCACTCCCAGTGCGCTGTGGCTGACACACACGGCCCAACTGCTGCTCATGCCTGTCTTTTCAGCTTGGAACTGACCTCCTCTCCACATCAGATGTGCATGTGAGTCAGGAAAATTTGGAACATGACGGAGTTTCCATCTTGCATTCTAACTTTGCCAGGACTTTGAATTTGTCACACAAATTTTCAAAAGACAGCAATATCCCCAGAATGTCCAGGGGCTAATTATCAGCAGAGTATTTTGGAGACCCATGCACCAAATAATCCTACAAGAGTGAAGAAAGCAATGCAGTGCTTTATCCCAACCCAGCCAGTGCAGGAGAGTTTAACCAGCAATAAATCACACAGTGCAGCTCTGTTTTCCTAGTTAGCCAGTCTGGCTGGTGGCTTTCCTCCCTTAGTAAGCATGTGGTGAGGTGTCTGGACATCCAGCCCCATGCAGCACTGCTTGCGCCAGTCTGGCCACACATTTCTGGCTGCACTGAGGGAAATCTCACTGTATTTCCTCAGGGTCCAATACTCCTCCTGGGAAAGTCAATCACCAAGGAGCTTTGATGGGAGTTGGAAGAGATGTTTGTTTTGGGCTCCTATAGCCCTCTGCCCATGGATTTTCTCCTGCAGTATTGAGATTTTTTGTCTTCTTGCTGCGTTCCATGCAGAAAGAAGGTCCTTGTCCAAAGGCAGAACACAAGAGAGAGATCTTGTCCTAGGAGCTCAGAGCAGAGTTTATCAGGAGCCATTTGCTCTCTCCACACATTGGCCTTACCTTTCAGCTTCTCTTCAGTGTCACTGTCTGATTCACTGTTTTCATCTGTAACTAGGGAAAAAAGAAAGGGGAAGGTGAATTAAGGAACGTCTATTTATAACTGTGCGTTTCTTATCACTGGCATGAGAAAGCTGGGTCTGGCAACTTCAAGGGGAAGCAGTTTAGGTCCCAAGTGCCTTGTTCTTTTCAAGGGTGCACATACCCACAGACATTTAGCTTATCAACCCTGGTTTCTTCCCATTCATTCAGGGAAAAAACACACAAACAAACAACAACAACAACAAAATCAATTTTGCACAGCCAGAGGGTTGCATAAAGAATAAAATGCCAGAACAGTATTTTATCCCAGTCTGTATAAGTACAACACCAAGGCAAAACATTCATTAATATGCAGTAGCTTGTGGGACATGGGATAAAACCAAGAAAAGAAAGAAAGAAACAAAAAAAAAATTGTCAGACTGACTCAGGCTTGAGGTCTATACAATCCAATGATCTATTTCTCTGAATGATGCTTTTGATGCTTCAGGGAGGGGTATAAAAATTCCGGGATGCTTCCTCTGAAAGTTCATATAAACACACTCATCCACCCTGTGGGTGTCTATGCTTTATGAAATAGGATAAACAGTAACAAATAATTGTGTGAAACAAATAGAGGTAGTCACGTTTTGCTGAAGATGAAAATGTTTTGGAAAAAAAAACACTGTGTTGGAAAGACAATCTTAATTTTTACAGAGAAAAGATGCTTAAAAGTAATTGCTCTGCAGTGTCTGAATGCTTTGGGCAAGCTGTTAATTGACATTGGGAGGCTGAAAGTCTCAGTCGTGCTATGATGGAGATGGTCCTACAGTCAATTGTAGAAACCCTGATTCACAACTGAGGTTATTTGTTTATTGAAATGGTGAAAGAACCAGGGCTATTCCAAAATCTACTGTCTTCCATTGGACAGTTCACTGAAGTGACACATTCCCACAAAATATCAACAAGTCAAACTTTTTGGACAGAACATTCCTCTCCACAGCTTCCAGCATGTTCCAGAAATAAACATCAAAAAGAGGGGACATGTTTGGTGTGACCTATAAGGTTATCATGTAAAGCCATGGAATGAAAATGAAGCAAGAAAAGCAGAAAACTTCCATTTTAATCGAAGACCTTTAGGCAGAGGAACAGCCTTTATTTTACAAAAAAAAAAAAAAAAAGAAAAAAAAAAGAGTGGAAACCTTAACTCAGCCTTAGCCTGAACTGGAAGAAGTGCTAGGAAGTGTCACATAAACCTCTAAGGCAGCCTAAAGCCCAAGGCAAGCCCTCAGAAAGTGTTAGATGAATGATGATTTGAAGGTCCTTTACCTTTCCCTGAATTGCTCTCTGTAGACTGTGACAGTCTCTTGACTCGTTTCTTTCCCCTCCGGGCCTCATAAATGGCATTGATTTTCAGCACAAGCTGCTCAGCAAACACACAAACAAACAAGGTTAATTTCTTCCCCAGCCAGGAAATTAAGTTAGAATTTCATGCACAGTGCTCTTTTTCCCGATCTTGGCCGTACTGAAGCTCTTCCCTTGCTGGCCCAGGATGCACAATTCCCAGGATTTGTGCTGCACTGCCAGTGGCCACGCTCACTCTGCTACAGCAGAAGCCCAGGGTAACAAGCCCTGATGAAAAGCCACACCTCACTGCACTTCCCCACTGTGCAGCTGTATCAGCTTGACAGTGACCATCTCTCCATACCAAGATCCATGCTCCAGGCAGCACCAGAGGGTGCCTTGGAAACCTGTCCTGTCTGCAGGTTTGGAAGCAGAGAACTGTTTGGAGGGTGACTGAAGAAATTGAGAAGAGTGCAAGCCAGTGATGCTGAAGTATTTTACACCACGGTTTCCTCTGCAAATCCTGTAATCCCAGCTGACCAAAAGAGAGGACATTTCGGGTCTGGGCAATGCTGGGTTTATCAGCTCATTCAGTGCCTCTGTCTCCCTGTCCATTCCTGAAGGGGAGGGGGATTGCAGCAGAGCCATGCCAGGCTTCCAGCTTGAGCAGACCTGCCTCCTTCTCAAGGTTTCAGGCAGGAGCAGCAGGTTATGGCCACAGCATTCAGATTTATTCCATAAATGGAATAAATTCAGATTCCAGATTTACTTTCACAGATGTCTTGTGAGCTCAAGGCAAGACAGGCCCGCCACCTACCAGGTCAGGCAACTCTGAATACAGATATTCAAGTGGGAGGCAGGATGCCCTGATGTGGAATTGCAGCCTTCACCCAGATGCCAAGCTCAGGCCTCAGGTGATGCTGCCCTTGACACAGCAAACCTCAGTTCTGAGCTGGCCCTGCAAGACTGCTCAGTGGCACTGTGGGGCAAATAAACACTTGGAATCCTCTTTTCAACTGACATAAAAGTGTGTGTGAACACACTGACAGAGCTCAAGCCCAGGCACAGATGTGTAGACATATTGGGAAAGAAACCCTAGACATTTGCAGTCTTTGGCTCATTCCTGAAAGGCTGAGGCACACAGAGAGGGCATTCAAAACCCAGATATGCAAACATGAACACAGATCTGGCAACCAGGAAACAAAGATGATACACAAACACATCCCTTTTTACCCAAATGAAAACTGTGGGTTTGGAAAAAAATCACCACAGACTGTCCCTGGTAGCCTCTGCTTGTCCTGCAAAGACCGGGATAAGCAACTGTGTTTTTATAACTGTGTTTTTGAAACATTCAATAGATAGGCTCCTGCCAAACCTCATTTGGACTGAACACACATCCTGCCAGATCTGAAAGAAAACAAAATTCAAACCGAGTAATGCTGTATCCAAGTAAGAAATAGGAAATGTTGCTGCAGAAAATGCTCATAACTGCAGACAAGACCTTTTGTCACTCAATTGTCATTATGTTCATTGCTCACCTACAATCACATCTTATCTTAAATTATAAACAGCCAGTGCATGAATCAGAACAAGCAAAGAACAACAGATTTCCAGGAGGAAACAAACACACAACACACAGACACTTTCTGACTGTCCCATTCAGAAAGCACAGAATGAAGTATAATGGGGTAAATCTTTTGCAAAATATGAACTGCTTTTTTTCCCTCTGACATTCTTCAACTTCCATCCCAAAATTACAATGCCTTTTTTTTTTTTTTTTTTTTTTTGCTTATAATGAACTCTAAGGTGGAAAAATAACTTCTTTGAAAGGTGCAGACATGTTTGTGTGCCTTCTCCTTCAGGCAGAGAGGGTGTTAAACACAAGTCAAGTGAACAGCCAGGACAGCAGCTATATTGCAGGGATGCCACGCACCAGAAACTAAAGAAAACCTGGTCTCATACTCACATTCCTGCCTGGAAGAAGCCAAACAAAAAAAATAAAGCCCTAGATTTACCTTAGGAATCTTCCTTCTCCTCTTGCCATTCTGAGGGTCTCCCAAGGAGAAGAAGGTGTCATCTGGACTGCTGGGGGTTGAGGGAGGGCTGATTTTGGAAGGTGACCCAGTCCCATCACGGCTCAGTTTCCGTATGTCGGGCAGTTTGAAACTCCGCCGCTCGGAGTTTTGCCGGAAAAACATGGGTTTGGAAAGCAACTGCAAATGAAGGAGAAAGAAGGAATTAATGACATCATGTGTCTTTACTCCACTGCTAACACTGTCACAGCACTAAACCAGTGGGGCAGCCACAGCACTCAATTGTCAAAACAGCCTGAGAGTGCCCACAGATTTCTGCACACGCAGGAAACCCATGCAGCTGCCAGGCTACACCAGAAGGATCTTGCCTAGCAATTTAACCATCCCCTTTTCATTCCAGAACAGAATACAAGCTCAGGGGTTGGCCAAGAAGGCCTTGCTCCAGTGTGAAAAATAATCTCCCAGGATTTGGGTAATCCAGAGGGCTGGGATTGTAAACAGGACAAGACTAACCAAGCAACCACAAGCATTTGGGATAAGGAACAGCTAGCCAGGAGGAACAGAGAAGCAGTGAGAGCAGGCAAAAAGCACTGTCAGTACAGCTGCCTTTGACAGGAGCCAGAATCAGGTATTTCAAAGTGTATAAGAAATGCTGTTAGACAATTATGGAGACTGCTTTCCTCCTAAACTCATTAGCAAGTTTGGTTGGAACACAACTGAAGATGTTTAAGTAGCAGAGTAAAGTTCCTAAATTCTCTGCCCAAAAATAGCATCAGAGAAATAGAAAGCTCAGCTCCAGATAAAGAGGGGCAAACCACATCTTACCAGAAAGATGCTCAGTAAGAACACTTTTTATCTCCCACAGAATTTTCCAGTAGTTATGACAAGTAAATTGCACCTTTTGTGGGAACTGTACCTGCAGTTGCCAGAGGACGTATCTACATGGCACTTAGAGGTGTGGGGGAGAGTTACCCAACCTAACTCTGAACAATTCACAGAAGCACCGTGACTGTAGCTGAGGCAGCACCACCATCTGCCTCCATCAGCAGTTATTAGTCAGACCAATTAATCCATTCAGGTTGGCTCAGGTGTCTCTGGATTCTGCAGAAGCAGCTCAGCTCACAAAAACGTTTGCCACCCACAGAGAAGCCATGTAAAAATGAGGCTGGAAGGAGTCTTTGCACTGAAGAATCTCATTCTGCACCAGGGACACGAGCTACTATTCAGAGTCTGCCAGACCCATTCCCCACTCCTGCAGCCTGGTCAGGCTCTCCAGCAGGATGCTGTTGCAGTTGCAAACCCATTACCTGCCAGGAGAGCTGCAGTATTTCTTTCCTGACCCACGCTTTTAGGCACCAAAGTACTGTGGTGTAACATAATTACTCCTGTTAAACTCTCCAGCTGGAAACAGTATCTGTGGTGAAAGGCATTCCTGTGCAGCACTGCAGCCCCATTTCGATAGCACATGTGGGAAATTTGGGTGCACAAGTGGCTGCAAAGCTCTCTGAGGAAATCAACCTCATCCCAACACTCATACACACGGCCCCTTGCTGCTCTAGACATAACTAGCAACAAGGAGAATGGATGGAGAACCACAGAACAACTTTCAAGAGTTGAATTACCCAAAGACACCTTAGTTGCTGCTTCAGCTGGTTGGAAAAGAGCAGCATGTCAAGAAATGCTGCACATTAAACTTCTGAAGATGTTGGATAACAGCTCTGATAACAGTTATTACTTGGAAAGCACGAGAACACCCTTTGGTCAGGAAGCTGTGTTTAGACCCCTGCTATCCACTCTGAACCCAGGTGTTGCCAAGATTACTTTGGATGTCATGCTGTCCCTGCTGTCCCAGGCTTGGACTGCCTAAACAGACAACAGGAATCAACCAAAGCAGCTTGTCAGGCTGGGAGAGCAGGGCAGGCCTTGGAAAACCCTGAGTTCTGAGCAAGAGATGCCAACCAAAGTTTTACCTCTTCTTTTGGTTCCATGGGCACAGAGGAGAAAGGCACCAAGCTGTGAGCTGGGCTGTGGTGGGGATGCCCTTCTGGCACTGGTGCTCCAGCCAGGGGACTGGCACTGTGTTACTTACCAGCAACCTGTTCCATCACTGAGAGAGCAAAAAATGTTCCCGAGGGAGGGGGAGCTGCACCTGGGCACCAGCATGGGCAGACTGCACTGCCCACGGACACTGAGACAAGGCTACTGCAGGCCTTGATTACCCGAATCCTTCCATGACCTCTTTGAGGGGAGGAAAGTCTTCCCACACCAGCAGGGAAGGCAATCCTGCAGTGAAAAAAAGGGAAAGCTAACAAACCATTTATATAAGGGAATGCTGGTTTGTTCTTTTACCTCACTGAAGGACAGTAAATCCTCTCTTATCACACTGTATTCTGTGGCAAAAGACATAAAGAAAAATCTCTAACATGATGAAGGTGTCCACTTTTTCCACACAGGACCTGGATTTCACCCAAAAACTTTCTGGAGCAGAAGAGGTGCCTCTTGAATCAAAGTACCTTTGTGGGAGTCCCAGGTACAGAAGAGGTGGGGGAGGCTGGGAAGGTCAGGACACATTTCTTCCCCAAACAGCGGCTGTTGGTCTCGATGTCTTCATAAGGGTTTTCCTTTGATGGTGGATCTGCAACAAAAAGCCAAAAGCAAGAGATTGTAAGCGCAGAAAATCTCTGAGGTTTGTCATAAAAATTGTTTGGGGATATGTTGTTCTTCTCCCACCTCCCACATCAGACATTAAGACCTGTTCTCAGGCATTCCTGCAATTGCTTCATTCTCTCCATAGCCCTCGAAGTCCAGCTGCTTGCTGGGCAGTGTCCAGACCCTGACACAGACAAATGCAGCCATAGAAACATATCACAGATACTACAGATGGAAAAGACCCTGCAAGCCCTCAAGTTCATTCTCCTGTCTCCAGAAGAACTGTGATGTTCTCATGCACATTAGTTCATAATTATATTTCCTTCTTTCCTCTGCTTTGAGCTGCTCAAGGAAACTGTGAGATGAAGCCTAACTAAGAGGTCCTCTCTCCATTTAAGCCTCACATTTGGGGGGGTTACATCTGGTCATCATTTAATCAGGGCTGAAGTGATGCCCAGCTCTTGGGCTGACTGTAGAAGATTTAATTCACATTCTGAACATGGAGGTCTATCACACAATCCAGGATTTCAAACACATCTACCAGTATCACATGCTGTACTTAGAAAGAGGGAAGGATTAAGCCCCCCAAAGTCAGGATGTTCTTGCCCTGGAGGAGGATAGGGAGGGAGAGGATGTGGGACACAACACACACTTCTGAAATAGATGTAGGTTCCTTTCTTCCCAGTAATTCTGGAAATGAGGCACACAACTAATCTGAGTTTTAAACACCCAAAATCGCATATAATGAACTTCTTATATCCAACTCTTCAGCAGTGCTGGGGAATGTAAGCCTAAGTGTGTGCAAAAAGAACACAATTCTGACAAAACAGGTTGTGACATCTCCACCAGAGCATTGAAGAAACCACTGACAAAGGTTTAGCACAAGCATCTGCACAGGCAAATAATATGTTATGAGCCTTGTCTCTTCACAGCCCTCATTTCATGCCACATCCCAGCAGACAGCTGAGCTCGAAGCAACTGCCTTTCTCTTACTGTCACATTGTGCTTGTCTAAGAGTAAAGACTGGGACTCAGGGTGCTGCAAGACTCTGGAGCAGGACCAGTAATGGCTGTGGGATCTGTCTGACCAGTGCTCCCCCACCTGCCTGCCCAGCTGGGGCAGGAGTGCAGCTGAACTCTTCAGACAAGGACAGAAACCCAGAGAAGTCTTCCCCAGCACAGTCCTCTCCACTGGCTGGTGACACCCAGTGCTCTGGTGGGGGATCCAAATTCACCATGGAGGAGAAGGCTGGGTGTGACACCAGCAAAGCAAGGCTGCACTAACACTTGGTCAGCAAACATTCTCCTGTCCCTGAAACTGGCTCCATTTTCTAATTTCAGTGGCCTCCTCACTACTGAAATATACTTCAGCTGCCATGCAACTGGGAAGATTGGAAAAAAAAAAAAGGACAAGCTTGTGTTCTGTAGCCTGTCCCATCTTCTGCTAAACAAGTTCAATTAGCTTCACTCTAGAAGAAAGAACACAATTTCCCTCCTTTTTACAAATAAACCTTGTCACCCATCTGCCAGCTTCCAATATTCCAGAGAAGCAGTGGTGAACAAGGGAAAAAAGGATGCATGAAGGAAATCAGTGTGACTTGCTGAACCCCCCTAGGTCACACATGTGAGTGTGTATGTGTGTGCTTGCACATCCTGATGGGCACACATGATTGTCTGTGAGCCAGCAGCAGTGTCCTGTGGCTGGAGTCGTGGTTCCCCCTCCGCTGGCGAGGTTTTCACACGTTGTTTGTTTTGTGGATTAAACTTGTCTGTGGTCTTGTGAAAAAAAACCCAAAAAACTGCAACTTCTTTTTTTGAGCTATCCCTGTCCGCCCCTTTTCCCAAGCTTCCATGGTAACACCACCAGGATTGCAGGAACAATTTAAAGATCCCTGACTCCAGGCAAAGCCTTAATATGCAGCAAGAAAACAAAAAACCAAACATGCTCTATTAGCTGACAATTATCTATAACTTTGTTTTCTTCTAATCTTTGCAACTAAAACCTGGAGAGGAGAGGAACTTCAGGATGATATTTGAGTTCTCTGCATGCTTGGGACGTGGGGATGTGCTGGTGTTTGAATAGAAGGATTTGCCTTCACAGCTACTCTGTAATGCTATCCATGTTATTCCAGCTGACAAGGTGACCCTTAGTCAGTGGTGGCTGAGACCTCCCATCATGCTCCAACACAAAAACCCCAGAGCAGCTGCTTAGACACTCCCTGCTCCTTTGGCCCCCCCAAGAAAGGAGAAGAAAAAAAGCAAACACAAGGCCCTTAGCACCACAAACGAGGCCGACAGCTTCAAAAATGTCAAAAAGGATGGATTGAAGATGCCTTGTCTGCCATCAGTCCCAGAGGAACACAATTCCTTTAAGAGTCCTTTCTCATCAAGTATGATCAGATTTTATTGATATCAAAATAATAATTATTTCCTGAGAAAGGGCAGCTCCTCCCATGCGGAACAACACAAAGCACCTTTGTAGGATTACAGCTGCATGGCAAGAGCTGATACAGCTATTCCCTTCCTAATCTGCTGAACTCAGCCAAGAGAATTATGCAGCACCAGCCTACAGCTACCAAAACTCATTAAGACTATTTCAAAGGGGACACTTATATTCTATGTTCCATCAAAGGCCACCTAACTCACAATATTAAAAAACACTATATAAATGGAGAGAGCTACAGGAAATAATCTTCAAAATGTCATTGATCTGACACTGAGGTTAGAGAAAGAAATAAAAATCAATTTCAAAGACTGCGGGACCTAATTTCTTAATTGCAATGGGACCTGAAGCCATACACAATCCCATTCCTGAGCTGACTTCTAGGCTATGTTTTCAGACTGTTTGCATTATCTCAGCAGTGACAAAAATCACCACAATGGACAGATCAGAGCTGTGAGAATTAATCCACAGGACAAAAGGAAGGCAGAGGAGAGATGCCAGCAAAAAATAAAAGCTGCTTCCCATATGCCTCAGGTTTATCTTTGAAGCTGATGAGCTCTGAAGAACCCCATCCGTTTTTCTTATTACTTGCCAATAATGTGTGCAAAATGTGTGTGTGTTGGATAACAAGCACGCTTTATTCAGCACCTCTACTGAATGCCTGCTGACCAGGAGTCCCTGTTGCTCAGGACTAGCAGGGAACTTCCTTCCCTGTGCAGAGCTCCTACCCAGGATGTCTTCGTAGACGTTCTCCTCGGATAAAGTGCGTGTGAGGGCCAGCTTGGTCTGCGCGTACCAATCCACGCGGCCGTGCTCGGACGACGACTGCAGCAAGTCTTCAAACTCATAGGACTTCCTGCACCACGGAGCAGAGGGGACAGGGATGCAGTTAACCAGCATTTACCACCAAATCACAGCTAATTCGCTTCTCCAGCACACCACACAGCTGGCAAAATAAATTACTGAGGATGTTTCATTGCTCTATCCCATACAAAGCGTGAAAAAGCAATGCTGAGATTGGCTGGTTTTATCAGCCATGCAAAGGAAGGCATTTGGGGGTGCCACAGATAATCTGGGTTGCCATGGCAATAGCACACTGTGAAGATGCAAGTATTAAATGGCATGTCCTGGAACACTGCACGGAACATTAGGACATGAGAGGTCGCGTTTACACCACAGATCCCACCCTCTAAAGGCATAAGAAGGCCCCAAAATCAGCTCTCTGAGCAGCACATGCAAACAAAACTTGCTTGCAGCATGGTAGAAAGGGTAAAACAGTGCCCTCCACGAGCAAACTTAGCAAGTTTTGATTTCCTTTCTGCAATGGAGCCAGGAATTTTTAAGTGACAATTTATCCAGGGGGCATTAGAAAAGCTGTGTATTTTATGTTCCCTACCCCAAAAATGTGTGACAATTATGTGGGAGGAGATAAAAGGCATGCAAGCACTCCAAAAGTATATATACACACTGAGGTTTACTACGGACAGTGAAAATGTTGCAGTAGAGACTAGAGATTATCATTCCAAACCCTGCTCCAGACCAGCTGTGGTCATTTTGTAATTAAACAGAGTTTCTACTAAGAAAACCAAAACAAAACCCCAAATCCCTCAATTTTGGGCTTGAAGGTTAGGCCATGTAATACAGTGACCTTAAATCTGCCATGACTTATCCCTCCACAGTTACCCTGTGGAGTTGTGCTGGCCACTCATACATTCTCAGAGAGATGACTGAATGCTGGTTATGTTGGAGATTCTGAGCAAAAAGGGAAAGATAGGAAAAAAAGAGAGAAAATGAAAATGATGGGAAGGTGGAACTCCACCATGAAGACCAACAGCTTCATGAAACACAGCCCAAATACCTGTGGTCAGCATTGTTCTTGTGCTTCCCGCTCCAGAGTCTCCTGCTGACAGCTGATGGGGGAGGAGAGGAGGGCAGGGGAGGGGGAGGAATGGATGGCAGAGGGGGTAAGTTCCTTTTATTCCTCACTGCTGGCACCCAATCCTCTTCCCCCTCGTGTTTGAACGTCCGCCGAGGCTTGGGCAGTGGGTTGATGAAGGGCTTCTTCTCTGGCACCCCTGGCTCTGTGTACACATTCTCCACCGTGCAGTGCTTGGATTTCACATGAGAAGTTCTTATCTCTTCTAGAGTCCCAAAAATTGGCTCACTGATTTCAGAGTCCATGCCAAGAAGCCTTTTGTTGAGCTCAGCCCCACAGACGCCCTCATGGACCTCGGGAGTGGTGTGCCCTTGTGCTGCCTTCTCCTGCAAGCACTGTGGGGAATAGTAAGTACCAGGCAACTGCGGCTGCAGCTCTGCTGAGCTATCCTTCAAAGCCTGCTCTAGCTTCTTGACCTGACTAAGCACTGAAAGGTTCTCCTTCTGGACCTCCCACTTCCCATTTCCTTTCACCTCCTTGCATTTTCCAGGGCTGAACTCCACTTCCTCATCCTTCTGCGCTTCCCCTTTTCGCTCTGCTGCTTGCCCTGGGCCTTTCTGAGCTCCTGCTTTCCGCTCATTCTCTTTGCCTGCCCCTTTGCACTCCAGTTCCCAGCTCATAAGTCTCTTGGTCTCCACCTTCCGAGTCACCAGTGCTTCCCCACTCATCTTCTCAGTTGCACAAGGCATCTTGTGCTCCTCTTTAACTCCTGGCTCCTCCTCTCTGCGAGGAGCAGACTGCGTTTCCTTTTTCCCTTCCCATTCCGAAATTTTGTCCTTGATGCTGAAGGATTTATTCCTCAAGCCAATTTTTCCAGGAGACTGTATATTCTGAGTGCCTCCTATCTGCCTTTTGATGATTTTATTGTTTTCTTTGACATTCAGATCCACAGACGGGTCACTGATGATCATTTTAGGACTAAGCATGTTCTGCTGAAAGCAGTCGAGCCTTGGATCCAGCATCAAGTTCTCCAAGGCTCCCAGTGGGTTCTTCACCACAGAAGAAACTGGTTCAGCTCCAGGTGTTAAACCCAGGGCAACAGAGGAACCTTCAGAACATTTCTCACTCAAAAATCCACACGAAGGTCTTTCTAATTCCTTCACAGCTGCTGTATTGTTTTGATCTGCAAGCTTGATCCTGCACATAAAAGACAAAAAGGGAAGAAGCATTCACTGTCATCGCTCATCCTTGGTTTAGTTCATCAGCTCCTCAAGCTTTTCTCATAAAAGGCTCCCATGCACCCAGGCACACTCCCACACCACCCAGAAATCAGATTCAACATCTTCACTGTTTGGGTCTGAAGTGCAATAAAAATCCCAAATATATTTAATCTAGGGATTTCCAAGAGGGTGATACCACAGTATCAATACAGTGATATTTTATCAATATCCTGCTGAACAGACAGCTATTCCAACACAAAATACAGTTCAGAACTCAGCCATGTCTTTGAGGGTTGCCTGGGCTTGGAAAAGAACACCAAGACAACACAAGGTAATTACTGGGATGCAAACCCATATCATTAGTCCCATTTAACACCAATCCCAACATTAAGATTCAACTTGGGAAATTGCCCCATGAACTTAAACGTGCCAATTGTGCCTCTTCCAGAACTTAGCAGTCATGTGAGAGCATCCATGGGGATACACTATGAATCTGGAATATTAGAACTCTGACTGGATGATGTAATACACAGAATTGCAAGATGGGACCTATGGGGTGTGTTTTAATGTGGGAAGAGAGAGGGACAGAGCCCAGCAGAGAGAAGGTTTCCTTCCTTTGGTTTTCTTTGTGCTGGGGATAATAAACACAAGCAAAGCACACTGGAGCATGGGAAGCTCTCACCTCTCAAGAGCCTTGCAGCCAGCACCCCCAGACTTGCTGCTCACGTTGGCCGCCTTGCTTGCTGTCATCATGTCAGCACACAGCAGGGCAGCAGCTCACCTGCGGGCAGACAGGGAACAAGCATTGCTCTCTGCTCAGCAACCTCCTCTTTTCCTTACACACACATTTCATGGTTTTGATATCCAGGAGGGGAGCTGAAGCTAGACATGACACCTTTCTGAGGACAGCCCAGGCTTCCTCCCCTGCAAAATGGGAAGAGGGGTGACAGCATTACCCCTCAGAAGCCCAGTGAGGAGTTGACAAGTTTTGAGGGCAAAAATTGTCTTTGACTCAGCACCAATTGCTGCATCATGACTTAAATATGGAGCACATTTCAAGAAGGCTTTTATTGTTGTCAAAAATCTCGGCAGATTTAAGGTGTTTTTTTGCCCCTCTCAGAAGACTAAAACAAAATCAATTTAAAAACAACCTGTGTTAAGGCCACATGTCTGAAGTGGTTGCTGGGCATATAACACTGTCACAACATTCACAGCCTGGGACTGAAAACATTTTAGCCTGAAGAGACACTGCACTGCAGCCACTGGTCTTCTCTCTGGTGGGCCAAATGATCTCATTTCAGAGGACAACTCCTTGTGGGGATAAGATAAATCATTCACAAAAATGAGTCATTCCGCTTGCCTCATGGTTTCTAGCACTCATGGAATGACTGTCCCTCTCTTTAAGTGCCACTGCTACCCAGTCAACGGAACAGACTCCATCTCAATTTTATTGCGCTACAGTGCTCCTTTTTGTTAAACAGAAAATAGCAGAATTACTCTGTTACTCTGCAGCACCATCTCTGCTCACTTATCAAGGTGGTCTGCCTGCTCTAAAGCATTGCAATGACAAGAGGTTCACTATCTTGTAGGGAGTACTTGGAAAAGCCTCTCAGATCTGTCCACCAGCTGGACTGCCAGATGCTGCCCTGCCATGCCTGGCATTTGACAAGACCAAGTGCCTCTTGTCATTAAAAAAAATATAGCACACCACACCAGAAACAGCAAAGAACAAAAGGATCTCTCATTTCCACTGTTCAAGTTTTTGGGCAGAGAAAGGAAAAGGGGGATGGGGGAAAAATCAGTTTTGTTTGTTCACAGTTTTCTCTCCCTCCTTTTATTCCATACGGGCAATGTTCCTGAGGCGAGGAGTGAACTCTGGGTCAACTCAATGTGTACACACTCGGGGCAGCTCATTGCTAACCATTTAGCAGACTCTCTTTTCCCAGACAATAAGCCCCCTTGGCTTCTCTCCCTCATTAGTAACTGGAACAAACACCCACTTCACTTCTAGATACAGAGCAGCCTCGCAACACTGACAAGAAAATTTACCAGCCCAAGGAACAAAATCTATTCATCCATCCGTTAACTGTTATGGATTGGAAATAATGAAAAACTAACCATACTTGTGGCCTTGGCCAAAGAATGAGTCACCCAGGCAGCCAAAGCAGATTCCTGCAAAGCTGCAACAAGTCTGCTCTGCACTTGGTTTACAGCATCCCTAGAGCAGGGACAGTCTCGTCACTCAGCACTCATTTGGTGCCTTGCAGCTCCTCATCACAACCTTTAGCAGTGAGAAATACAGCATTTCTGTGTCCACACACACAATTCCTGTGGCTCTGCTGAAACATCAGATATACACTGGGGATGTGCTCCTCTGTCTTCATAAGATCATCCACTTTCCCCATCAGGAAACTCCATCTCTCAGCCTTTCCCAACAGCCTCCAAACAAGCCCTGCCTTGAAAACATCTGGGTACAAGCAGATGTGAGCTGATGCTCAGCACAGACAGCTCCCTGACAGGCCTCCAGTGGAACAGGCCGAAAAGAAGATGATACAGAACAAGAGTTGCATTTGTTTCTTTATCTGTGATGGATGGGACAGACTCCACCAGCCTTGGTTTGCAGAAGTGAGCCACAAAGCAGCTGCCGAGTGCTGCAAGAGTCTCCCAGGAAAAGAGCACCACCGCAAGCAGCAGAGCAGCATGACTTGGAACCAAGGGCAGAGGGACATCTGTCCCTTCCAGGCACAGCTGTGGCTGGAGTAACCAAAGCACTAGGCAGATTAAAGAGTGCTCCAGGAGCTTCCAGAGCTGTGACAGCCACCAGGCACCTACTGGCACCAGCCCCACTGACAACACACACTGCTTGGGGAGTGAAGTCATCCCTAGGAGATGCATGGGTGGCTGTGCCTTCCCTCTGAGCAGCAGAGTTCATATGGTACCCTCAGCATCACCTAGAGAATTATTGCAGAACATTAGCTGGTTCTGCTCAAAAGAATAGGTATTTATTCAAACACATTGCAAGACACATGAGGGAAAAAAAGAGTCACCTCCAGAATAAAACAGCAGAAAATAATAAGGTGCCTCTCAATAAGTCCAACAGTTAAATAATTTCTGGGGGCCAAGCACAAGCCCAGATGAGCTTCAGAGGTGATAGGATCATCTCTTCCAATAATAAGATCACTAGAAATAACTTGCACTTCTGACCCACAGGCAATGCCAACACCTGACCAGAGGAATTGTGATGGCAATAATGGAAAATTGCCTCCAAGTAGACAGAGAATATCTAATTTTGTTTGCCAAGTTTTGCCTCCACAAGGCACCCAG
This sequence comes from Petroica traversi, assembly GCA_025920805.1. Classification (NCBI taxonomy): domain Eukaryota; kingdom Metazoa; phylum Chordata; class Aves; order Passeriformes; family Petroicidae; genus Petroica; species Petroica traversi. The sequence goes on along the minus strand of JAHLSL010000102.1, from coordinate 1,441,343 downwards.
AGTAAACACGACAGTTCATTGTGAAGGGCAAAGGGAACTCTTGTCCCTCCTGACTGTCCACATCTCTCCTACAATCAACTACACACTACCCTATGCCCTGGCTCAGGCTCTTTGGAGCATCTCTGGGACCTGCTACAGCTCACTGAGAGTTTCTGACAAAGCAGCACATGGAAGGGGCCCAACACAAACCCAAACTGTTACAAGGGAGGTAATGAGGTTGTGTGGACAGGAGGGAAAGATGGAGGGCAGTGGGGAGAGAGCACAAGAGAGTGTGTGTAAGTCTGGGGAAGGGAGACCTGCCAGAGGCTGAGAAGTGTTATCTGAAATGCTTTGCTGTCCTGCCTCATGAGCAATGTGACCAGGGCCCTACAAACGACCTAGAAGAAACAAGCAGGGCTGAGTTCAGTAAGCAGGAGACCCGAGGAGGACATATACACATCCATCAAGCTGATACTTCTTGATGGGTTGCTGCTATCTCTAAAAGCCACACAAGAACTTTCTACCAGTGATAGGAGGCACAGCCCTACAGCAACCTGACCTGAGGCCTCTGCACCTGGCATGTACATCCTGCAGCAGGACATCAAGGCCATGAAAAAGGAGAGAAGATACTGAGCCCCATTTGGAGAACCTCGCCACTGCAATTTATTCCCTGCCATTGTTTGGGGGAACAAAGCAGTCATCTGATAGCGTTTCAAAATTAAACTGGGAAAGGAAGGACAGGGGAGGAAGCGGGAGGAAAGAGGGAGGGGAGTGAGCTCTCAAACCTGTTGGCTGGACCCTGGGAAGGAGGTGAAGTCTCCCAGCAGAAGCCTCTCAGCGTATCTCCCACATGCACCCGGCCTCACAATTCCCAGGGCCATGTGATAGGGGCTTCCTGCTACCAAGAGAAGAGAGACCTACCCCGACCTCTCTCTTCCAAACAGAGTTCCTGCCTGCTTTGTGTTTGCAAAGAGGCGTTTGTTTACTGATCTATCACTGGCATGCAGGAAACAGCCTTGACATGAGCTGCAATCATCTGTGTCCAGCAATAGCTGTTTGGCTTTCTTCTAATTTAAGTTTTCCTCCCGCCTCCCTTCCCCAGTGCCCTCTTCCCCACTTCTGATCCAAGCGCTTTCTGAGTGTGCACATCTGGTTCTGGGCACTGCATGCTATGAGATGTTTCCAGAGCAACCAGTGAATAAAAAAGAGGCACTCTCCCACCCTCAAAGGGCAGAGAAGGCTTCCAGAGGAACACCTCCAGGGAGAGGGAGAAACCAGCTTTGCCCACTGCTCTTGGTGCAGCCAGCAGACGATGACAGAAGCCCTGCAGTCCATATGATCAGAAATGCACACAGCTCACACACGGGGAGCCTTATCACTGAGAAGGACAGGCAGCGATGGCAGCAAGCCTCCCAGACCTCTCTTCTTTGCAGCTTTGTGAGGAATAAACCAAGCATATCTTGAAGGTTTGGGGATGGCTGTTACCCTTGCTGTGTGCTGGAGGCCGTATCTCAAGGTTTCCTCTGCTCTGTTTACTCTGCACCTCTCAGAAATTTCATCCTCAAGTGGATGCTAGCCACGCTGCTGGTGCATATAAACAAGGCTTCACAGCAACAGGAGCAACTTGCAGCTGGTCCAACTCTCCTCCAAGAAGAAAAAACCACATGTTGTGGTTCTCCTTGGTGCTCACAAAAACTGCCTCTCTGGTTATTTTCACGAGTAACTGAGCAGCCTACAAGTAATGCCTCTCTGCTCCAGTGCTTTACACAACAAAGGGTGCAGCACAAAGAGAGCAACAAGGAGGCAACAATATATATGTATATATATATATAAAGAACAGGAAGGATGCCAAGAAGACAAAACACTAACAGGAAAAACATGAGTAAGGGGAAGCCAACAGTTAAAGCTTTCAAGACTCCCTCCCCCAGCCCTCGCTCTGTTTGGAGCCTGTTTTCCTCTGGGGGAAGAAGCAGGCATGAGGATGCGTGCCTGTGCTCACACACACACAGCCACTGCGTGGGCCCTGTGCACAGCCCCAGCACCGGGCAGTGTCCCTGTTCCCAGCAGGAGCTCGCTGCCTTCCTGGGGTCACTGGCAGGGTGTAACCTCAGGGGTGAGCCCTACACAGCAGGGAGGACTCGAGCCAAGCAGGGATGCAGCCAGAGCTGAGAAGGGCAACAGGACCCAGGAGAGGCTCCCTTGGTGAAACAAGATGTTTCCCTGCGGGAATCACTGACTCGAGGTGCTCAACACCAGCCCAGCAGCAAGGCAAGGGTTTTCTAAAACTTGTGCTCCACAACCTGTGCCATGAGCCTTCCCCAGCTGGCAGCCTGAGCAGTTCTCCTCAGACAACTTACACAAAGCCCACTTCTTTCCTCTCTTGGTCAGCCCTGCAGATGGGCCACCTCCACAGCAGCAGGGCTTCTCAGTGCATCCCATGAAAGGATCAATCAGCTTACTCATAAGGAGAAACCTTTTTACCAAGAGGGTGACCAAAACCAGAGAGATGGTGGAGACTTTGCCCCTGGAGACACCCAGTACCCAAGTGGACAATGCCCCAAACAAGTTGCTCTGCATGACTACACTCTGAGCATAGGGCTGTCCCTGCCACCTCCAGAGGGCCTTCCCATCTCAGCCACTCCGCCACCCTGTGCTGGGCACAGTCAGTTTAGGGCAAGGTCACCTCTCTGCAGACACTGATTGTCCTGGCTACATGAATCTCATGAAGACTGAAGATACCACCAGCAGGATTGTTCAGTTCGTAACATTTGTTTTGGGATCCTAATTGTAGATAATTCTAGATAATCAGGGCCAAGTCATTTGTTAAAGAGAGAAAAGCAGGATAAACTCATGCAAACATATCGATGAAGGACCAGTGACTGGGAAGTGACAGATCCCACACAGTCTCCTATTCCCTCACCCCACTCTGTCCTAACTTCTCCCTTTGATCTATCATATCTAACACCACAGGGCTTACAAGGGGGTCAGGAGAATCCCATGTGTCAAAACAAACTGTATTTTCAAAAACCCCAAGTGAAATCGACGTACCACAACCTCTGCCTTTGTGCAAGCACCCCATGTCAGGGTAACAACGCTGCAATGCAAGGAATGCAGGAACTCACAGAAAAGCTGTGCTGGGTGTTGTGATATGGCTTTAATTTTATGATATAATTTGGTCTACTGACCTTCTCCCTCTCAAAGCACAGAGAACAAACTCTGCCTGCTTGTATGTCTTTAACCTGACTGAAAGGATTGCTATGGCTCAAGGTGGTCTCATCCCTGCCCTTGGTAAAGGACATGCCTCATCACATCTGATGGTTGCCATTGACTAAGGGTGTGCCTGCTTTTACCTCCCTTCTTGCTTTTGCTTTATATCAGCTCCAATGCTTGTGAAGCCCTTTCAAGCTGGAACGGGCTCACAAACTGCCTGGTTCAACTCTCTAAACCAGCAAAGAAACAGAAGGCGGGGGGAAGGGAAAGCAAAAAGTTTTCTGCTCAGGTAGTGACATCAGTCACCTGTCAGGGAAAACTTAATGAGCACCAAAGCACATGGAAGGAATCACACAAAGATTTGGGCTGGAAGGGGCCTTGAAAATCATTGAATTCCAATCCCCATTGCCAGGGCTGGCAAAAAGATTCTGCTTGTAAAGAAGTTAACCCTCAGCAATGAGAGGAGGGAGCCAGCAGGACATGCTGTGGGCAATATTAGTGGGTCACTCCAGGTCTCAACTTGATCCTGAGTCCATCCTTATTCTGTAGGAAAGCAGACGGACCCTTGAGAAACTACCCTCACCTCTTGTCCATTATTTCCCTTCACCAGCCATTTGCTGAAGGTTGTAGGTCAAGCTCCACAGGGATATCACCAGATCAACTGCCTGTCACAGGGAGCTGGAAGGACAGCACATCTGGTAGCAGGGTAGCTCTAAAAATCTCTGCTCACCACGTGTCAGCTGAAACTTTCTTCCCACATACCCCTGGAAAAGTTAGGGTAGAGATGACTCAGGAATGACAAAGGACAAATTCCTGATACAAACAGCACTTCCGTTTCAAAGCTAAGTTTTAGCAAAAGAAAAGCCTCATTTTCTTTTTAAACACAGGGGAAGCAGCAACAATTTTCTCCCCAGGCTTCTCTCTGAAACGATTTTGGCTGAAGGCTTTGAAAAGTAATTCAGCCAGAGGCAATGCTCAGCATGGAAAAGTGCAGACTGAAACAAAAATAAAGTCTTGACCTGAAGACAGTAATCAAAAACAGAGTCTCACCATGTGAATTGTCTTCTGTTAAAGGTGGGGCTCGTTGCACCCACTATTATTAAGCTTGTCCCACATTTCCCATTGTCTTATTTTCTCTTTGTTCCTCCCTCTAAACACTTAACAAACAGAAAAACAACTCAAATGATATTTGACATCTCTACAGTTTCCTTCGGGCAACCACACCCTCAGCTGAAAAGGACAGCATTTTCAGGGTTAGCCATGGGATGTTACATGACCCTGTCAAAAAAACCAGAAACACTCTTTTTTAAATTCACTGCCCCCAGTCACAGATTTAGTTCTGCATGCATAGAAGGTAAATACTTCCATTAATCCTGGTAGCAAGTATGGTTTGTACGACTGCTTAGAGACATGATGAGTCTTTGCTCTTGCAGGTAGGTTAACAAATAGTAAGAAAAAAAGCACATGGAAAGGAAGAGAATGATTTAGTATTTTCCAATCTGTCTGCTAAAACGATTGCAATGCTTAGTGGAATTATGTGTTTCAGACTATGCTTTCTACAAGGAAGCAATGAAAAAAAGATCGAAAAAAACCCCCTGTAATTCTAGATAAGGAGACCAAGACCCTGGGAAGTGAGGGCAGGAGTAGAGGATAATTCTTCTGGGACATATCCTGGCATTACTGGATCATCTCCTTGTATTTAAGGTCTTGTGTAAGCACAAGTGTGCACACAATGGGGTTGCTCACCCCTTTGAAGGGGTGATAATATTTGCTTTTGCTTTGCAGCCTAATAAATGAAAATTCAGTTACTTCAAGTTAAGGCTGAAAAAGACACCGGTGCTGTATCTTTGCCTGCAGATTACATCAGTGGAGATGGGGATCCATACCTGCTTTGTTTGGCTTTGAAACTGCCCACAGAGAAGATGACTGTAGTCAATACAGAATTAAACAAAAGAAATATGGACCAGATTCACACAAGCACACATCTGCCAGCAGAATTGTCTGTCAGCTGCACATAGAGACAGGATTCCAGCAGATGCACTGGAACTGGCTTCAGGTCCCAACAAAGTCAAAAATAAATTGGTGAATACTCATTTCTAGCAGTGTAGCTAACTGATGTAGGTGCTGTTCTCTCCTTTAATAGGAATGCTGTGCTACAAAGATAAAATCACTTCTAGTGTAAAAGAATTGGAAAGAACTCAGGGTTATTTATGCTTATAAGAAACCCAAACATTTGACAGCATAGGAAACAACCTGTCAGTAAAAAACAGTGTTCAGCTCATGAACCACGCTGGAATTCATTTTTGATGTGGTGAGATAATCTCTGCTATTCTAACATAAATGGGACCCAAAGAGGTCCCTTCGAGGAGCAACTCTGCAAAAAGTTTCCTGGCAGGAAGACAAATTGTCTCACATTCAGAAAGGAAATGAGAGCATTAAAATGAAGAATCTCAACTTCTTCCAAAATAAGTTATCATCAGGGAGACAAACAGTGCCTCAGCAAATCTCTCCTTTGGTGGCCTTCACCCAGCAGGATGCTGACTCTCGTCCCTCCTGATGAGGATTTAGCACAGCTTCCTGAAGTGTCCATCACCACAACCTTGGGGCACCATCTGCATGCTCCATGAGACCTTCCTGAACCCGCTCCAAGTCCCTGACCTTCCACTGCAGTCTGTCTCTATCAAGCATCACCTTCTGAGTTCAAGCAAAAAGTCACTCACAGATTGCTTTCTACTTCAGGAGACCCTGCTTCCCTCTGTCTCGTTCGACCTCCCCTTTGCTCCCACGTATCTTGGCCACCACAAAGGCAGAATCTGTTTACTGCAGACCTGATGCTTTATGGAAATCTTCCAACCACAGCACAGCACAGCACAGCACAGCACATCACCCCCTCGCTCAGCCTTCCTGAGCAGAGAGCCGGGCCAGGCAGCACGTGAGCTGCCCAAGACTCAGACATCTCCAGGAGGAAGCTCGCACAGCTCCGAGGAGGAATAAACCTCTGCAAAGAGGGCTCGCATTTGTTTATTTTTCCAGGAGGAAAGCCGCTCTCGGTGGGTGTGTGCGTGCATGTGTGCGTGTGTTTGTGTCAGCACAATGGGAAAAAGGACAGTGGAGCGGAGCTGCCAGGAAACAGTAGGCCATCTGCCCGTGCGGAGAGCAGTTTTTCCTTTCCTTTTGTATTGAGAGGAATGCAGCTGAGAGCCGCCATCCGCCCGTGCTGGGAGTAAATCTGAGCGACTCTGCTTTGCCAGGGAGAGGAAGCGTGGGGGGAGGGAGCCAGCCCGCTCGCTGTGGTTAAGCGGTCACTGCACTCACGGCCAATAAAAGCGGGGCAAAAAAATCCTACCAAAACCCCCAAATCCTAGGGAAAAATCGCTCTTCCTCCTCCACCCTTTCGCATGCGGTTTGATACTTTCTCCCTCGCAGGGCGATCCCGAGCGCAGGAACTGCTGAGGCAGAGGAGGGGGTTTGGAGGGCAATGACCTGAGGAAACCAGCACAAGAAAGCGACACAGAGAGAAAATCAACTCTCATCACTGCCTTGCTTGTCCGCCCACACCCTCTCCATAACCAGGAATCTGGCAACCTGAGCACGAAACAACGTGAGGAACGACCCTTTGCTCTCACAACGCTCCCCAAGCCCAGCAGAGCCCCAGCAGACAAGGGCAGAGCACAAGGAGCGACACTGTTGCTGATAACCATCCCTACACTCTGTCCCAGGGACTTCAGTGCAGCTTCTGAGCTTAAAACTTTGTAAGAGAGGGGAGAAAAGATCTGATCTCCTGGTACTGTCAGACAAAAATGTTGGCACAACATCATGGCTTGGTGGCTTGGTGGCACGTTCTTCTGCCACTTTTTGTGGTGGAAAAGTCCCAGGGAAATAAGTAAATAAAATAAGGGTAAAATTTTCTAAAGTGACTACATGACTTTGAAGTTTAAGATCCATTTTCACAATCGAGGATCAGATTTTTTTTTTTTAAACAAACATTCCTACTAGGCTTGCACTTACACTTGCAATTCCATCTCCTTATTTTAACTCCCAAATAAGTCCCAGCTTTGAGTGAATGAGCTCCACATTGTATCCATGTGGCACTTAGGGACACAGTGTGGTGGTGGACTTGGCAGTGTTAGGTTAATGGTTGGACTCCACGATCTTGGAGGCCTCTGCCAACCTAAATGATTCTGTGACTGTGGAAGCAGCTAACATTTTCAAAGGATTGTAAGCACACATTCCTCTTTCTCTGACTGCAACAGGATACAGGTCTAGGTATGGCTGGGGAAATGGAGAGCAGATCTCTCTGCACCTTCGTGCACCCACGCAAACTCTGCTGTTCACCAGCTGCCAGATCCACAGAGCTGGCAGAGCTTGCTGATCTAAGAGGTCTCAGGTAACAGATCACCTTTTCAGTCCTGAAAAGGGAACTTCCAAAAGAAATAATTTATCTATAGATGTCTAAAGAGCTTCCTATATCTGGCAGCTTGGAGGACAGACTGACACAGTGATGCTGTAAACCTGAGCGTGTCCAGGTCAGATCTGAACGCGCAGCTGTGTGCTCAGTCCCTTTCAGAGACATGACTCAAGTTTCCACATTCTGTTGTGACTTTTGAATCATTTCTTCTCTCATAAAAACAAAACCATTGGTGCAGCACAGTGTGTGACCTGAAGCAAATTCCTTGGCCGTTTCTCTCTTGGTGGGATGAGAGACAAGATGAGAGGGAACATAGAGACTTGATGTAAGAATTTTTTTTTTTCACTCTTAAAATAAAAGACCTCTTTTCACGATGAGGAAAATAGAGCTCTGGAACAGCCCTGCTGTCTCCATTAGTGATGGTTTTCAAGACCCAACCAAAGCCCTGAGCAATCTGGCACAGACCTGAACCTGTTTGAGAAGGAGGCTGGAGTACAGGCCTCCTGTAATCCCTCCAAGCTGGGATTATCCTATGATAACAGATCATGAATTACTGTAAAAGTGAGTAATCACTCTCATTTTCTCAGTGGAAAATAACAACAAAAAGTCCCTTTCAAACCATTATTACTGGATATTTTCCTTCCCAAGTGATACTTTTTTGCCTTCCTCCAACTGATCAGCAAGGAAGCAGTAAAAAATGGCTGCTAAAACTAGATATATAATTATGCTATCCCTAACATATTTCAACTGTCTTTTGTCCCTAGTTATTCTGCAGTGCCTAACAAGCTTCAACAGCTCCATGGAAGCTATCAGGGAGGCCATGAATCCACCACTAATGCTGCCTTGACAAATACTGATGAGTGCTCTAAATTATCACTATTAGAAAAGGAAAATATTTTCTTCCCAAGTTCATTCCACTTTCAGAGAGATCACGGTACAATTTTTTTAAAAGCTCAAAATTATTTCATAACTAAATTAAAAACCAACTAACAAACAAACTAGCTGCAAAACAGAAGTGAGAAATACTGAAAGCATTTATTTGGGAGATTTGGTTTTTTCCTTTGGTGAAGTGTTCCTTTGGGCTTCTTGCAGCAGAAAACCTAGAAACTGGAGAGTTATCAAACAAGCACATATTGTTCACTGCACTCTTCCAAGGGATGTGCTAAAGCCAATACATACATAAAGGACTTTAATTTCCATTGTTTACTTTCTTTCACATACATCACACTGCTGGATAATGGAGCAAAAGCAGAGCACTCATGTACAATTGTCTCCCTTATCTCACAACTGAAGCAGAGCTATTTGTACATCAGCTTCCAACCCAGAGAATGTGCATCCAAGTTTTGTATTCCAGGGTAACCACTAGGGCATACTCCACCCAAGATGTTTGGATGCTGTGCTGGACTGGACCTCGATTCTGTTTATTGTGCACAGGAAAAACTCATCACTACAAAGCAGCCAGCACCGACTGCGTTTCACAAGGGCACATTTTACAGGACCCAGAACAAAATATCAAAGTAGGAGTCTTCTGGAGTGAAAACCTTTGCAGAAGTCCTGTCCCCTGAACTATTCAATAAAAACTGCCCCCTTTCATCTTAGAGAATGAACTCATAAAGACGCCATTTCCAGTCCAACACAAGTGGAAATCCCATATGCACTGAAGGTAACTCCAGTGATTATGGTGTGGCTCCATTTCACCCTCCACATGCACCTCATTTCTGCTCAGCCCCAACATAGATATGCCTAGAGAAACACAGCCCCCTCTGCTAAAGTCCATAAAATCTCTTTGGATGGGACAAAATAACTCTGACAAGTTCTCATATGATGTTAAAAGAATATAAAAGTTTCCTGCAGGGTGAGAGATGAGGTCTCCCACAGCAGAGGGCCAGCACAAGGGTGACCCACTTGGTATAACACCCTGATGATTTGCAAGTTCCTCTGTGAAATTCCCGTCCTCACTTTCCCAAAGGCATCAGCATTACACATCAGCTTTGAAGATCAGGCTCAAGAAAGAGGCTGTCTGTAAATTTTATTTTTCCCCTCTGTAGAAGAGGGCAATTGCAGCAAATGCACATTTTCCATAGATCAAAGAATGTTTTGGGTTGCAAGGACCTTAAGGACCCCCTGGTTCCAACCCCCTGGCCATGGTCATGGACAACTTTCACTAGATCAAGCTGCTTAAAGCCCCATCCAGCCTGGCCTAAACATTTCCAGGGACAGGGCATCCACAATATCCAGGGACAGGGCATCCTGTTGCAGTGCCTCACCACCCTCACAATAACATTTAGTCTAAATCTCCCCTCTTTTAGATTCTGATTTTTTAGACATTCCTCACCAGAACCACATTCTTTATACAAAGTTAGAAGCTGCCCAATGCTGCCTCAGTTGAACACAATGGATGTTTTGATAACAACTGTATTTTCTTTACTGGAAAGTGAATGTCTACAGACATAACTGGAAAACTAAACCTAAAATTGATCTTTGAGGGGAAATTCCCCAAACATTTTCTTCTGTTAGGAGAGGAACAAGAAGAGTTTATGAAATGCTATACTTGATTTACTTCTTGGTTGGTAAGAAAAATGTTTGGCATTCAAGTGGGCATTCTTCTTTCCATCTCTTCTGCATGTAATAACTCAAAATGTTCAGCCTTCATAGCATCTGCCTAATAAAAATCTTTCCTGAGTGGGCTCACTGCATTCATATTAAAAAGATAAGTAAGACACAGGAGGAATTTCAGCCATGAAAATAGGTTAGCAAGAAGTTATCTTTGTTTATACGCCTTCCCAAGCAAAAAGAATATTAGAGGCACACAGTGTTTGTAAATACAGTTATCGTATAAAATTAAGAATACTCCCAAGAGGTGATTTGTGCTTAAAAATTACTCTCTCTTCCTGAAGTAGCTTCTCACAAACTCTGAACCACAGTGTAAAAGTGCCTGTTTCTCTAACCTGATTAGAAGTGGTCCAGAAACTGAGTTATCTGGTCAAGATGCACTCACATACCTGAAATGCAGCTGCATGGTCTCAGCAATTCAATTTGCATGAATCAGAAACAGGTTTGAGTGTTGCTGGATCAGTAAATTACTTATGGTTCCTGACTAACTTAAATAATTTTTGCCAAGTTTGATCTAAATTTAGTATGCCTGAAAAAACCCTAAACTCAATAGAGTTTTTCAAGAAAATATTTGAGGTAATCTGGAGGAAGCTTACAAGAGTCAAGTTCTTTACTGTGAAATGACAGTACTTACCAAAATTTAGTTAAATTGAGGGGGTGTGTCTTAAACCCTCACTTTACAAGGAGCTGAAACACTGTTTAGACTTTCTCACCTTCCTATTTATTTTATTTAAGGGAAAAAAGAAGGGAAGAAAATAGATGGGGCTACCCTGCCACCTTTCTCCAAATAGCTAGTTATAATTTTTTTATTCAGTCATGAAAGTGAAAAACCAATACCACAAAATTTCCTCCAAAGCATCAAAAAGCCCCTAACCTCACTTTGAGGTCAGCTTAAGTTAATGGAGCAATGACAGTGACATCACCTTGCTCTTCTGGGTGACCTCATCCACACACATCTCTCTTTGCTTCATCACTGTACCACCAACTCATGCTGACTCTGTGAAAACTACTACATTATACATTCTTCTGCTTGATTCTGCATTCAAGGATTTCGTGGCAAATCACACCAAAATCTCCTGCATTAAAAAAACCCCACTGTATACAAGTTAAAAAAAAACAAAAACAAAGTTACATGTGCAACAGAGACAATGAAACAGCTGAACTGCTGATGTCTGTCGGGGAAAAAGAGAAGGAGTTGGTGATTACCTGTTTCCAGGGAAAGAGAAAGAAAGAAACAGAAAGAAAGAGAAAGACAGAGAAAGAAAAAGAAAGAGAAATAAAGAGAAAGAGAGAAAGAGAGAAGGAGAGAGAGACACAGAGAGAAAGTGAGAGAGAGACACAGAAAGAAAGAGAGAAAAAGAGAGAAAGAGAGAAAGAAAAAAGAGAAAGAGAGAAAGAGAGAAAGAGAAAAAGAGAGAAAGAGAGAGAGAGAGACAGAGAAAGAGAGAGACACAGAGAAAGAGAGAGACACAGAGGGACAGAGGGAGAAAATAAACCCAGCGTAATACAAGGTCCGGCTTGATTTTTCAAAAAGCAGATCATGGTCAGGAGCCTGAAGTAAAAATAAACCACCCCTCGTGGCTCTCCAGAGCCTCCTGAGGAGGGGAAGTGCAGGGAGATGCTCAGCCCGTCTCCCTGGCATTCAGTGGTAGCACCCATGGGAATGGCTCAGAGCTGCAGTAGGGGAGGCTCACACTGGACATTTGGAGGCATTTCTGTACCAACAGGGTGGCCAAATATTGGAACAGATTTCCTAGAGAGGTGGTCAGTGTCTCATGTCTGTCAGTGTGTAAAAGGCATTTGGTCAAAGCCCTTAGTAACATGCTTTAACTTTTGCCCTGAAGGGACCAGGCAGCTGGCAAGATGATCACTGTGGGTCCCTTCCAAACTCAAGTCTAGTCTAGTTTATTCTATTAATAATAAAATAATATAACAAAGTAATAATAATTAAATTCTAATGAAAGGCTGCCCTGAGCATGAATGGCAAGAGGGACTGGGTTAGACATCTGGGAACACTGGTTTTGAAAGGCAGAAAAGCTAGAATTCGTGTTCCAGCAGTGGTTGCTGGTCAGCTGAAGTCCTTCACTGCTTTGACATGCCAAGTTTCTGTTTCTGATAATGTTTCCAGATTGCTTTGGATGAGAAAAATAATTTTACCCCATGCAAACAGATATTAAGCAAGTGGAACATGAAGCAATGTATTACATGTCAGAATAAGTTATTTAAAACCCCAAACAACAAAAAAAAACACCTCATCAAATTCTGACAACATTTTATGAAATTTGGGCCTTTTAGAGGTGATCCCAATTTTCCTTGAAACATACCCAAAATTATCTCTGACTAGTTGAGGAATTTATGAACCTAACATGGGGAAAACCTTGGTTTCCCACTGAATTTGAGTAAGCTAAGTCATTCTTTAAGGAAAATTTCCTACTGTGCAAACAAGAGGATACGGATGGGGCAAGATTAGCACAGAATAAGCAGCAATAGCTGTCAATATCCTTCACCACCACAAGCACAGAACTGTGATGTGAGAGGTGACACCATGGCAAAACTTCAGCTTGGACTCACTCACGGTAATCTCAGGGGACAGAGACAGAAATCTGATGCAAAAACAGTTACCATGTGCTCATTTCCCAGTAGGAAACCTCTCAGGCCTCTCTCAGAGTTTGACAAAGCTGAGAAACAAGAGCCAGATAGATCAGGGCTTCTGACATCATCTGGAAAAAGCTCAATATCTTACAGATTTCTTTACAGTAACAAATTGTCTTGTAGAATTTGACTAGGGGTTGCTGTACATGCAGCCTAGCATGTCAAGGCAGGGAAAATGAGGTTCTCAGTTACTTAATCCCAAGCTTCCTGAATTCAAGGAAAAAGCTCTCATGGACCAGTAGATTGTGGAGGATGCTCCAGGGTCTGGTTTTGGCCAGACGTTGATTTTTGAGGTGCTACATGTGCTGGTGCAGAGACTTCCTTCTCAATTTTAGTAAGGGGCATTTATTTCCCTTTTCTACTGAGCCACTCTGAGCTCTGGATAACCCAAGGCTCAACTCTTACCCAAAAACCCTGTGAAGCCTTTGGGATCACAGCATCCTTTGCAGCTGAAACACATTGTACTTTTGAATGAAGAAAACATACATCCTCTGCAGAGGCTTAACATTTTTAAAGAGAAATCCCCAATAGCCTGAAAAGTTTCTGGGAGCTCTTTCCTTTTTAATTTAGAAAGGTGGTGTTTGGCTGACACTGGCAAGCAAACTCATATTTATGAAGTGCCCTCTCAGTGCCCTATGAAATTTGCCATTTCCCCCCGTGACAGTCAGCACTATCTATCACAAGAACATAATCCCCTGGGACAGGAGACCCGAGCCCCTTTGCTGCTCTCCTCTGCAAACAGATGTGTGCACGTTCCCCAGCCCTGAAAGTCATGGCCGCCTTTTGGCAGGGAACCACAGCAGCTGCACATCTGCAGAGGGGAAAAGCTTTGAGCAAAAACTGGAGGGGGATCTCATCCTCCCCCTGCCTGCAAAGCAAGCTCAGCATTTGTTCCTCTCCAGATGACACCCTGATGGGTTGATTTAATCATTCACACGTGCATGCCTATCCACAATGCTGCCAAAATACCAGGCCTGGGACAGCATCTCACCTGAACTGCTCACAGTAACAGCGCCTGACAAGAGGCCTTGCAGGATAAAAAGAGAAAATCCATGTTCAAGGGCACTGCTGATATTAAATGATTCTACAGAATAAAAGTGGGTGAGTGAGGGACTGCTTGTGATGAGGAGAACACCTAAATACATGCTTAAAATTAAGTTTATGGTCAAAGTCTTCAATCTTTCAATAAAATCCAGTCCAAACTTCCCAGAGCAGGTGTGATGAACTGCACTGGGAGTCACAGCACTCAGATGGGTGGATTTAAGTGTGTGCTGTGACCTACATGTCTGCCCAAATGATTTGCCAGTCTGGGGGCACAGTACAGAATATTTAAGTGTAGCAGGATCACAGAAACACTTCACCACTTCTATTCCCAAAGGGAAATGTAATTAAAACACAGAGCATCTAGCCATTTAAAGTTTTTCTGGTTACAAAGAACAGCAAGTTCTTGCCCCATGAAACAGTCTCTCCAGTGGATTGCCAAAGACCCCAGTAAATTTCTGGAAACATGACTTATATGCCTGAACTTGGTCAGGACCCATCTGCTCTATGGCATCTGTAGGATCAGGAGTCTCAAGGTCTGGCAGGGTCCCATCCACAACTCTTTCAACCACTTCCAAGTGAGGTGGCACCTTTCCCCACTCAAGCTGCCCCTAACCATCATCAGCTCTTGACATTTTAAGTATGGGCCAGATTTTCAAAAGAGTTCAGAGCAAAGCTTTTCTGAGTGCTTCTCCAAGACCAGTTTTTCTGCCAGGTACAGTCTCCTGCACAGATATCCAACCAAGGCAAAGCCTTTTCAGGTGAGCTCAGCACCCCATGTGCTGAACTGTTCAGCCAGTATGATTACTTACCATGACGCTCAATGAGGAGCTGGGCATAGAAAATACAGCTGTCAGCACCTCCTGGCAGAACCTATATTTACAGCAGGCTCCATTCAGATCAACAGCTCTCTGCTGTACATATTCTACAGGGAATGAGAGCAGTGGAGAAACCTCCACCAGCAGCAGCAATGCTATTTACAGAGGAGGCAACACTGGCCAGTTAAACACTTGGAAACAAAGCAGTGCTCCTACAATGGCTCACATGGCAGGCACTTGCCTTATTAGTGGCACAGCACCTGTAGCAGCAAGTCCCAGAGTCCACTGCAGGCATCCCAGAGAGGGCTGAACCACAGCTGGCTTACCTGTCTAACTTCCTTCCTTTTGCCTTTTACTCTGATCTTCCATCACACATCTCAAAATGGTCCAGGTCCCTTACCCATGCTTCTAGATGAGATCTTGTCAGCACTGCACGTGGAGCCAACTGCATGAAGAGCCCAAGGGATGGCCAGGGCCATCTGTTACAAGCTTTTCACTCTGTGAGTTGGTGTTTTTATTTTAACTCCCTCTGCTTCTGGGCCCCTCTTCATCTCTCGCTCCTCCCATCTCCCTCTCTCTGCTCATGAGGACAGAGTTTCCATCCTGGCTCTGGGCCAGCACATGTATGGACAAAGCCAGAGCTCAGGAAAAGCCATCTTCTGGTCTCTTTCATCACGTAAACACTGCCAGCTCCCAGCCCAGGAGCACAGGGCTGAGCCAGAGCTCTGCCTGCAGTGCTGAGGGACTGAGGACCAGCAGCTCCTGCCTGGGCTGGACACGGCAGCCTGGCTGCAGAGTCAACACCTCCCCTCCCAGCCCTCCTGCTCCCCGTGAGCAGCCTGAGCCTTCACCTCGACCAAGGAATTGCTTGTGAGAAGGCAGACGCAGATGCATCTCATATTCAGCAAAGCTCCTGTGTAACAGCACATGCAGGTCACAGGTAACAGTCGAGCCAAATTCTTGTTTGCACCAGCCATTAAAAACAAGAAAACCAGAAGATCCCAAGCAAGCCTGACTGGCAGTGCCCAGCACTGGGATGACAATCTTGGCCTCTGAAGGCCTCAGAGGTGTACTAGCTCCTAACAAGTTTAGCAGTAAAAACTGACCTTGAATCACCACTAAGTCTTGCATCTGCTTTGCTAAATCCTTGAACAGAACAGTATGCCAGCTGCAGCTGGTTTCTCTAACCTGGGGAGGGGAAAAAGCACTGAAGTAAAGAATGAAGATTACAGCAGCACTCACAGCATTCATTCCAGCAAGACATTACTCTTTCAAGCCTCTCCCCTTCCAGTTATGCTTGACTTCCTTCAGCTTTACCATGGGACAGTACTTTTCAAAAAAAACCAGGAATTATGTTCTCAATACGTGTTATCTGCATTAAAGAAAAAAGTCACAGTGTTTCAAACTTCTTGCAAGGAATATTTCCCATGAGCCCCCTTTTGGGGTTTTGGTGGCACTCACATAGCACAGAACATTTGCCCAGAAAATGTTTAGGCAATGCATTTACCTCAGAGCAATACTGACTCAGGGGGTTTCAGCACAGGATCACCCCAGCCATCATGCCAGGATTATCCAAAGATTCACAGCCTCTTGTGAGCAGCTGCAAGGATGACAGGCTGGAACCACATCATAGGGTTCAGAGCTGCTCAGAGGTGTCTTGGCACAGGAGGGACTGGACCATCACGATGGCAGAGCCCCAAAGGTGTCTTGCTGCCATGAGCTCCCACTGAGCTCCCAGCTCACTGGAAGACCTGAACTAGTGAAGACTCACATGAGTGGCAGGTAAGTATCCACTGCTTTGATCAGGAAAGGCCTGGGGAATTATGACTTTCACCTCATCAATCCTATGTCAACAGACACAGGGTACCTTGATCCAACTGGGTGGTGAATCATGTAAAGGCTAGGAGAGATTTGAACAGGACCAGCCTACAGATCCTTAAGTACCTATTTATGTAAGACAGTGATGATGCTTTTTAGTGCTTTATTTAGACCTTGAACTGATCCTCAGCCTGCTCTGTGCTAGGCTTCCACCAAAGGACACAGGCCTCAGTTGAAATCCCAGGCTGTGGAGCTCAGAGGCCCCAGGGACTATAGATTGTCATAGGTACCCAACTTAGGTCATCCAAGGCTCCTGCAGAAGCTACATTTCAAAAGCACAGCCTTCACAAAAACAGGAGTTCAGTCATATGGTCATCTTCACTAAAACCTGGCTGAAGCCACCCCCAAATGCCATGCATAGCCTCACATTTCAGCCTTTGCTTCAATTTCCAGTAGCTGATAAAGAATCTCCAAGGCGAAAACCAGGAAAAAAATATCCCATAAGCAAGAAAAACATGCTATTGTCCTTTCTATTGCCCTTCAGAGCTGCAGACAAGACCTCGGACACAACGTTATTTGAGCTGCATCTAAGCAAAGCCAGGACCACTCATTTATTTTCAGGACTTGAATGAAATAAGAAAGTTCTTTCCAGCTCCATCCCACTCCCTCCTTCCCTGCGGAGAGTCTTCTCAGCCTGTAAGGAACTGCTATGCAAGTGCATTAAAAGTCCTATTTCAGCATTTCTTTCATAGTAGAGGCCTCTTCCAGCCAGCTCTTGGGATCCTGCCAACAGACATATCAGCCACTAGTACTTAAATCCTTCCACTAAAAAATGCTTCCCTAAAGAGCTTATACCCCAGTTCTGAAAGGCCTAGGATCATCACAATTAACCAGCTTCAGCAAGGGTTTAAGAGAAGTTCTTCTCTCTCATGGGTTTAATGGTGCACCACAGAGCCTTTTCTCCCCTTGGTCTGGCCTCCACTGAGGAAGGAGCAGCTTCCACACAGTTTCAGTCAGGAAATAAATGTCAGGTGCTGCAAAAGGAAGGGAGAACCAGCTGCTTTGAATGATGCATTCAGGGGATCCAAAAGATAAGGACACTTATCAGACACTTCTGAAATGTCCGGTACCTCCCCATCTTTAAGAGACTGGCTCTGCTGTCTGATGATTTCATTGGCAAATTTCTTAAACTTGGAGAAGAACTGAGCTTGTTTCTGTGCCCCCAGAGTGCCCAGTGAAATAGAGATTTTGAGTCCTGTTCATATTAATTAATTTTTCTAGTTGATATTAAGAGTAACTAATTAGAAAAACTACTCCTGAATTAAGATCACCTCTGAAAAACACAGCTTACGTGATCTTTATTATCTCCTTGTCAAAATGAACATTTCTAACACGTAAATACACCAGGCATGGGAGAAAGACAAGCCTATTGTAAGTGCCTGACAAAGCATCTAAATGCTCTTCTTGTTTCTGGAGAACAGAGAGCACACACAGAGGTTGTCTCTGGAGACAAAATGTCCTAAAAGATTTCCCAAGGCAGTGAGCTGGGGGCAGTACCAAAAGCAGTGCTTTGGGACACTCCACATGCAGTTGTGGTCTACAAGAACACTGCATTTCGGATCTGAGCTGATGAACAGGGAGCATCTCCTGCCTGGACTGCTAGGACAGGGATGTGCTGAAGGCCAGCCCAGGCTTCAGCGCACAACCTTCTCACCCACGCAGGCAGAGTGGTCGCAGCAGAGCCATAAATCTTTCGTCTGCTTTTTACATCCCCAGCCACTCCAGCGCCCTTTGTTTTCAGTGCTTTCTCTTCCGTTTCTCAAAAAGGCGCCTTATTACCCTGGGAAATCCTGTGGCTTTACTCTCATTTCCATACTTAGCGTTTTCAGTTGTTTCCAAGCTTGACCCAACATAGTAGTTATCCATTTTCACAGGCAGAAACACCGTCTGGAGTATTTAAAAAAGCCAAACAACAACCAAACCAAAACCCCTCAAACCTAAGCACACCAAACCCCACAAACACTACCCCAATGACAACAATTCAGAGTACAACAAAAGGGTGGAGTAAATGCATTCCTTTCCTCTGCCAGGATGCAATAACAACTCCCTTTTTGGTGGTTCAGAGAACAGAGCCAGTACACGTAACTGGACCTCACTACCACACACCTAGAACCAGCAGTCAGTAAGGTGGCAGCCAACACAGAAAACAGCTTTTTAATCCACCACCAGCACCAGCAGCTCCCCGCACAGTGGCAAATGAAAGTCCCATGGAAATACCTCTGGTCATCTCCATCCTCCCAGCTGAGTTCCAGGCTGGAGATGCTCTTCTCCAAAAGCAACAAACTTATACAACCACTTAAATGGCAAGAGAAGAGGTGGCTAGGAATACCTCAGGGTCAGGAACAACTTGCTGACCTGTCTTGGAAACAAGCTGTGTTCTTGTGAACAGCAGGATTAAGGGCCCATGTTTAGCACTCAGTCCCTGCTCTTGTGAGGAGGGTCCAGTGCAGACCCAAGCAGACAAAAAGTCTCACTCCCACATAACCATCCTTTTTCCAGCACCAAGCATCAAGAGACACTCATAGAGCCAAAACCTTTGAAACTGTCCCAAATACACTTGGCATGGTTTTACCTCCCAGTTTGCATTTGACACCTTGGGACCACAGCAGCAGCCAGCTGTAACTTCTTCCCTGTTCCCTTCCCAAACAACATCTCCCTCCACCAACTCCATCCCTAACCTTTCAGCACCCATCACCCCTGGGTATGAGAGCGGCAAGGCAAGCAAGCGTTTGTCTCGTCAGGAGAGGTGAATACTCCCACCGATCCCCAGAGGGAATCAGAAATGCCACAGGCTGCCACAACTGCAGGCGTTCCTCCAGCCGAAGCAAGAAGAAAGCAGGTTATCCAGAGCAGGGAGAACCGCAGGGCTAATAGCACAGGGCAATTCAGGATTTTGCCGAGCCGAGAACTCTGGCTGTTTGCTCCAGCAGGGCCCGGGCTTCCCCCAAAGAATGTGTTTAGCGTTTCCTCCTCTGTTTTGTGCTGGAGATCGAGGCAGGGCTGAGTTCACTCAGGGGCCCCGTGCTAGGTGGCGGGGCTGCCGCTGCTCCTCCGCCCCAGCGCTCCCGTCCCGCTCGGATCGGCTTTCC
>JAHLSL010000102.1:1401039-1421255 GCA_025920805.1 Petroica traversi | reverse complement strand
GAGGTCGGGTCCGCCTTTGAAGCGTGGGAAGTGTCAGGCTTTAGAGGCCTCCTCGGGTGGCTGAGAAGGAGGAAGAGCAAGGAGATACGGGATGAGAGGAGCAGGGAGGAGCCGAGCTCTGCAGGCTGCTCCCAGGGCAGTCCCGTCAGTAGGATGTCCCTTACGGAGCAGACCAAGCCACTCCTGAACGCAAATCCGTCATCAGCCAGACATCTCATGCCTGTAGCCATTAAAGTAAGTCATGTGCCGGAGTGGTAGATGTATGAAAACAGCGTGCTGGAGGAGGTCCGTCAGATTTTAACTCCCATGCGGAGGAGTAGCTGGCTAGGGCCAGGTAGAACAAGGGATGCTGTCTCTCTTGTCCTTTCTCAAGGGCTTTTGTTCCAGCCAGCCACAAACCACACTTGCAGTGGCCCCAGCTCTTCCCAAATGGAGAGCTCAAGATTTCATGTGGAATGTGGGTCCTAGGAATGCCTGCAAGGGCCCAATTTACATTAAAAGAATTAATCTTAAGGTTGGTTGCACCTCCCAGACAGCAAATCTCCTTCTCTGCTGACATTAAGAAATCTAGAACATATAAGTGCTTTCCAGCAAAGTTCATTTAAAGAAACTCTATATTTGAACAGCTTCAAAAACTAGTCAGGGACAGGTCGACAGACTGGAAGTGGTGGAAAATGTCTTTGGTGAGACTGTAGCCAGATACATTGCATTTGACAATGATAAAATGTTTCTCTTCAACATCAACACTGTAAATTGTGAATTCTTCTGAGGGCTGTTTGGCTCCCAGTGTAATACACTGGGTTCTGTCTATTTGAAATGTACCACTTGAGCTCCCAGTGTAATAAGCTGGGTTCTGTGCATTTGAAATGTATCACTTCAGCTCATTGGAATGGTCTGTCTGGGGGGTTGATGTTGCCACTGCTCATTCTCGTGCAGGTCCTGCACCCTGGGCTGGTCCACCAAGTCCAGATGGATCTGTTTCTCATGAAGATGGGCAGCCGCATCATTGGGCTTCTCCCTGGGTTCAAGTGGCTCAGTTTGACAGAGATCGTGGAGGAGTTTGAGAAGCTTATGATGCAGCAGGTATGTGCCAGGCCCTGGTCCCCACCCACTGAAACAAAACTTCCTTTTGTCTTGCTACTGGCTGGCCTAACTCTGTTCACAGAATTACATTTTAAATGGTTACTTACGTTTAGTCTAATCAAACCCACATAACGTTACTGTGGGAAAGCTTATATGCTCACAAAGTAGCAAAGCAATGAAAAAAGTCTTTATTAGATTTAAAAAGATTTTTTAGATTTTGAAAATAATGTTTAGTCTTTGAATGTGTTTCCTAGTGGACAGCCTGAACAGCTAGCTAGCCACAGTCACAGTCCTTTTTGCAGCATAGTGAAAGGTGAACACTGGTGAAGCATCTGTCCTTAGGAAAGAATCCAAGCAAGTGCTCAGGCATGTGGTTTTTTTATAATTCTACATATATGTTTGCAATCTTTACTCACTGGTTGTGTTTGTTAGCACTGGTGTATATATATATATATATACACACACATATATATAAAAGGGTGTATATATAACTGCATATATATAAGGAGAAATATATATATTTATATGTAAACTTCTGTTTTCCCATAAGTTAATAACACATTCTATTTTGTATTACCGTCAGACTCACAGTGTCAGTAAAATTTTGCAAACAGATCTGAAAATATCCTGATTCACTAATGTCTTCTAAAGACACAGTCCTGAAACACTGCTACTATCAAACTTACAAAGATCTCACTGCAGGCTTAATTAGGCTTATGTTTCTGTAAAATGAGCCATTATCTGCTAATTTCATTTTTGTGCCTAGATTGCAGACTCTGAAGTCTGTAACAAGCTTTTGAAAGCTTAATTATTTTCTACAGTTGCAAAACCTCTTCACAGTAAATCCATGCTGGGAACTGTTGACTGGGGTCAGATGTGACTTGAGGTCATTTGTCCCAGTCTGGCAGAGCTTGGGTGGATGTGCAGAAGACTGAGGGTTAGAACATCTGATGGGCTCACTGTAGCTTTTGGCCTTCGAATGAACAGGAAGTATTCCTGGCATATTCCCTATTGCCAGACAAGGGAGGTGAGGCAAGGTTATCCTTCCTCCTTGAGCAGTGGCAGACAGTAGGAGAGTGCCATTGTGTCAAGACACTGGAGCACTGAAGAACCAGGGCCTGGACTTAGCACAGAGGATTATTTCCTGTGTGTTAGGTTAAATTTCTTCCGGCTATAGTGCCTCTTTGTCAGGTGAGACTGGGGCTGCAGTTCCTCTATCCTGTCTGCCTGTCTTGCTATTTGGAAGCAAGCTTCAGTTCAGGATAGGATTCAGTTCAGGATCTTGTTGTATCCTTGAATATATCGTGGTCCTGGTCTATTTTGAGACACCATGCCTCTAGTAAGGCGCCCATATTTCAGAGGTGTTGGGTTGTGGACCCAGTCTGTTCCTCTTCCATCAGGGGAGCTATGAGCATGTAAGGAGCACCACCCTTATTTTGTTTCCATTCTGGCTTTCTGACTAGTTTTGTTGGTGTTGAGTATTGCACCTCACACAGGATCCTGAAGATCTAATCCTAGTTGATCTAATTTCCAACCTACTTTTCTGTTTCTCTCTTGAGATTGACTTACGGTATGAAGCCAGAAATCTGGAGCGCTTCCGACAGAATTTCCTAGATGTCGATTTTGTGACGTTTCCAACTCCCCTTTGGCCCTTGGTAACAGCAGATGTTCTAGTGGAAACATTTGAGGTAAGAATTACAGGGTCTGGGAGCAATGGTAGCAATGAGCAGGCCCCCAGGAGAACATGGCAAGGAGGTTTTTTTTTTTTTGAGAAGGAGGGATTGGAGGCAGAAGGATGCTTTTTTCTTATTTGCTTAAGGAGATTGATGTCCTTCCTTACTGTCTCTTCCATTCCACTCTTTTTGTTTGGAAGCAGTGCATCCCAGAAGGCAGGTAGCAGACAACTGTATGCAGAAGTGAACACTTGGCCTGAAACCAAGCAGACCAGCAGTGTGGCAGCCACCCTGTGCTTGCTTGTGCTTTGCAAACCAACACCACGCTTCACCTCTCCTCTGTGGTGGGTCAAAGCAAGGAGCTCAGCACTCTGACACTTTCTGATCCTCAGTTCCCTTGTGGATGTTTGAGTCACAGACCAAAGCTACTCTCAGGCTTAGTTTTCCTGCATGTAATCCTGGCAAGGGTGTTTCTGTCTGTCTTTTCAAGGAATAAACTCTTGGTTCTCTCATGTTCTCCATCACACTTGGTACAGCCTTTTTCTGGCAAGTCCTTTCCAGGGTACTGTTATCACCTTCTCCCCACTCGTGGCACCCTGGTAAAGGTGTGTTTGAAGGTGGGATGCAGGGGGTTTGACTCCAGCTCTATCTCTGTTCCAGGAGAGTGAGCCCATTTCACGCTACCTGCACGTGGAGATTGGCACGGAGCTGCGGCAGAGGCTCGCCAGGATGGGCATGGATATGCTGCTGAAGATGGTAGGCACTGGGCTGGGGCTGCAAGTGAAGGCTGTTTTCCTGCAGAAACTACTCAGTTTGGATAAGACAGTGTGGCTAAAGAGACAACCCCTTTGCTTCCTACCTGTACCTGGTGTGGGTAAAGCCTGGGCTGGATACACCCCTGCTTAGGCTCTGCCACAGGGCTCTGCTGCTGCAGCTGGGCCATCTGGCTGCACACAGGAGGACTGGCCTGTGCACCTCAGGCACCCTCTAATCCATTCAGTGAATATTCATATATTGCCCAAGTACTTTAAAATGCAACATTATTAGCAAATGTCATGTGCTCCGCAGAGATTGTGGAGGTGACTCAGGGGGAAAACAACAAGCTGTCTTCTTCATTTATCAACTCCTCTAAAACTGCCTTTTTGTTATGGAGAACTAAATCTGGAGTAACAAAAACAAACCTGGCCAGATTCAGCTTCTAGTTCTTCTGAAAAGGAGTGTTGAGAGGGTGGTACAAGTGTCTTGTGAGGAGCCACAAGAAGCAGAAGGGAAGCAAAAGCTCCTGACAGTACTGAGTGTATGGGCAGTGCATGTCAGATGAAATGCTGCTGCTAACTGCAGCATTGTGCCAGGGCAATAATGAGCCTCCTGTTCTGGCTCCAGGTAGGAGGTCAGGCTCTGAAATAGCTTTTACCACTCAGAAAAGCAATGCTGGAACCAGAATAGTTTTATGGTAATATTAGTTTCAAATTTTAGGAGTAGGAAAGAATTAAAGAGCAAAGAAACAACATTATGTCTGTAAGTAAAACAAATACCTCTTTCTTGAGTACTCTGCAGTTCTAGTCCCTTGATGTCCAGGATCCTCCATTTCAAGGGCTGTAGTAGAACTAGAAGAGGTGCAGAGGAAGGCAGATAGGATGATTACTCGTGTGGAATGGCTTCCATACCAGAATGGTGAAATAATTTGGACTCTTAACTCTGGAAAGCAGAAAGATGAGTATCTTATGACAGAGATTATGCAGTCATGAGTGCATGAGAATGAATATGAATCTATTGTATACAGTTTCTCAATAAGGAGGACATAAAATTAGCAGAAGTAATTTTTTTTTCAGGCAACACCAAAACCTTATTTTTTCACACAGCTCTGCGTGATTATTTGTGTGATTATTTGTGAATAATCTGTGATTATTTAAACAAATTCATAGGAGAAACCCGTCAAATATAATCTCCCTGGGGCAGGAAATCCTGCAGTCCCAGGTGTCCAGGAGGGTTAAGAGGGGAAGTACTGTTTTGTTCTTTCCACCTGCCAGTTTTTTCTGCTAGCAGAGTCAGAGAAGAGCTACACCGATTTATTCCCTCTTCTCTTGTTTTACTTACTTTTCAATATAGTTGCAATGTGGGTTTGTGTCTTGCACTAGACAAATTAACCATTCACTATAACCTTTGAATGGCAAAGGGCCTATTCTTACTGCATCACTCTTTGCTTGGGCCCACCAGAGTGCCCCAGTTTAGGGCTGATTGCCAAAGGGCACTGCCATTCCCTGCTGGGACTCCTGGCTGTCCTACCTGACCTCTAGCAAACACACTGGATTGATTCACACAGCTCTGCTGACTTCCTGAGTACCAGAGCCAGTCTCCAGCAGAAGCCACCTGCTGTGGTGCTGCTGAGGGTGGTGTCCCATCACCGGTACTGACAGAGACCAGACCACAAAGAACCCTCTGCCGAGTGCCTGGCGGCTTGGTGTAGGCAGGTTTGCCTGGAACGAGCCACTCTCTCACTTCCCTGTCCCCTCCAGATCTTTGTTGATAACTTTGTCCACGCCGACCTGCACCCCGGGAACATCCTGGTGCAAGGCAGGGCCGGGCCGGAGCAGGCGGCGGTGGCGGACGTGGGTGACACCCTGGTGCTGGAGGTGGCGCCGCGGCAGCTGCGCCTGGTGCTGCTGGACGCGGGCATCGTGGCCGAGCTGCAGAGCGCCGACTTGTGCAACTTCCGCGCCGTCTTCACTGCTGTGGTGCAGGGACAGGTGAGGCCCCGCCCAGGCACGGCTCTGGCAAGCTGAGCCTGGGGAATCCCATGGCCAAAGTGAGAGTTTTCCCGCTATTTCCCCTTAAAATCCTCCCTAAGAGAGGTGAGGAGCCGTGCTAGCGTTTTATCACCAAACACAGGGATAAGATGTTGAGCTGCAGCAAGGAGGCTGCCAGAGTGGAGCTGTTTCAGGGCCCCAGGAAATAGAAGGTCCTAAATGGGAAGCATTGGCTGCCACTTCCTTCCATGTAAGGGGAAGGACTTTGTTCTCCTGCCCACTTGAAACATCCTGTCCGATGGACTAGAGAACCCTGTGCTGGTGTCTCCTGTTCATTCTGACAGCAAGCACTGTGCTCCTACTTGCCTATTGCTGCAGGGTGAATGGCTCAGTAACACACCTCAAGAGGGATACGTTTTGTCATGGTCTGCTGAAGCATACCAAGGAATCCATGCTAAACCCTGTATCCAGACCCATCCTGTGCTGCCAGGGACACTTCTCAGCTACTAAAAGCAAGAACTGCAAGCATCTGATTGCAAGTCACCAGTGATCAGGTTCTGATTGTGCTTTCCAACCTGTTTCTCAGGGGGAGAGAGTGGCAGAGCTTATCCTCCACCACGCCCGTGCCAACCAGTGCCAGGACATTGAGAGGTTCAAGGCTGAGATGGCAGAACTTGTGACCAAGGTCCGGGGGAACACCATTGCCTTGGGAAAGGCAAGTGCACAATGTCACCGTCTCACTACCTGCAGTTCAGTGCAACTTGGCACTGCAAACTGAAACAGAAGGGTTTTTGGATCAGCTGTTAAATACTCCTTGTGTATTCCAGCTTCAGGTGGGAAATCTCCTCTCGAGTGTCTTCAAACTATTGATGACCCATAAGGTGAGGTCCTGTCTTGTCTGCCTTTAACAGCTGGAAGTTCATGTGGGGAGGGAGAACTACTGGGAACATGTGGGGCTAACAAGGAAGGGTGTCTGATTTCTGAAACAAACTGCTAGGAGAGGAACTGCAGGAATGCATCCAAGTGTTGCAGGCATGCTGTTTCTCAGGTCTTATCCACACTCTGCCAAGCCAAATTTCTGGTTTTTTGGAGGTGTTTTTTTTGTCTCAATACTTTAATGGTTGATTACTAAAAGGAGTATTTTTGTAACACATAGTTTTTCCTATCTTTTTTATAGTCCATTAGACTATAGATGCATCTTTGTAACTGATTATTTGGAGGATGAGTTTGCACAGTTGCAAACAACTCTGGAAATCAAGAGACGTATGGTGGCTTGAACTAGGGGTGAGAAGATTGTCAGCCACAGGGCTGCACAGTCCAGCTGGTGGAGTTGCATTATAGTTTCAAGTGTGCAAATGCTCTCCCCAGCCTCTTCCCTTCCCTCTCAGCTTAGGCACCTTGGTTGAAGGGGTATAGAAGAAAATGAGGTGCACGGAGTCCATTCAGTCTGTTGTGGTTCTAGGTGAAGCTTGAGAGCAATTTTGCTTCCATCATCTTTGCCATCATGGTTCTGGAAGGATTGGGACGATCACTGGACCCTGAACTGGACATCCTGGAAGCTGCTAAGCCACTGCTCATCAAAACTGCAGCTTCTGCCCTCAAATAGACTCCTTTGGCTGCTGCCTCTCGTATGGGGGTTACCTGTGCTGCCCGTGAGCTGACACAGAGTGAAGTTGAAGGAGAGAAGTCACACAAACCCCAGAGATGTGGTGCACAGTGGTTGCTCTCCACTAATGCTGCCTTCAGTCACTTCAGCCAGGTATGGGATGATCAGAAGGTCTATTCCAGAAAGCAGGAAAAATTTGCACAATTGGGCATTTCTCACTCATTGCACTTGAGCTAATGCGCTCTGGTAGTTTATAATAACATCTTCAGAAAGATGTTCATTGATCAAGTCTGTTTTTAAATATATCAGGTAAAACATTTAATTTACTGACTTACCTGTCACTGTGGTATGAGAAATGATGTTTTAGCATCACCTAAGAAACACATTCAGGCTGAGAAAAGCCAATAAACCTGTTTGTATTTTGTACTTCTACTTTTATAGTAGAAGCCTCCTAACATCCTGCATGTAGTGGTCTGTTCTTAGTCATTTTGGATGACAAAAACAGACCATTTCAATTTTTTTTTCAAACTTCTGTACTCCAGTAAATTATGATAGGAGTTTGGATTATAAGCAGCATAATAAAATATTTACCTAGGCAGAAAAATCTAATTCCATAATAAAAATCAACCTCTGGGAATATTTGTCCTGGTCTTAATTTTTCTGTTTCTGAAACTTAAGAGGTCTTTTTTCCCCCCCTCTGTGTGATTTTCTCTACTACCCTCCCTGGTGTTCCCCTGGTTTCAGTCTACCAAAACCTTCACTGATATGCAGATACTTATGGGTTTTTTCCCAGCAGTTTCCAAACCAGAGTCCAAGCATTTTCCTGATGGATCAAAACCACATTTTGAATGTTTAAAGATCAAATAAAGCCAGCAGAAGAGCTGGATTATACGTGGCATTTACAGTCAGTTATTTTAATAGCAGTATTAAAATTATTTTATGGCTGCTTTTTAATAGTGAGAAATACAGTCTATGAATGATTGGAAATAGTGTGGTACTAAATATATTTCCAGATATAGCCTGTGTGAAATAGCAGTAGAGCAGGGTCTCTGCAGTGGTCTGTTCTCAGGTGGTTAAGCAATGAAGAGAAAGTACATAAACAGACAATCTGCTGTAATATGGTGATTATAAAGTAATGATTACTAGCACATAAATGAAGTCTGAAAAATAAGTTTCAATTCAGCACAGTGAATATTTCATGTACTTTCCTTTAATCACTGCATATTCCATTTCCAAATGCATAAGGGTAAAAGCAGGAGTAGAGTTTAATACCTTTTAAGTTTCTTTAAGTCTGGTTAGAGTCATAAGCAGGCACAGCACTGTCCTAACTAGCCCAGGATTTTATGTAAGAGAACTCAAACAAGAAGAGAAGCAGGCAAGCCCCAAAAATTACCCTAAAGAAAATCTTCATGTGCTACCTGCACCCACATTCCCTCAGCAGGGTGAATGCCAGATGTGGGGCACAACCACCCATGTTCTTGCTGAGCAAATTCCAGCCAACTTTTCCAGACACTCACCAGAGTGGAAACTGTTCCAAATGATGGGATTTCATGTCTAAAATGCAAAGATGTGCCTCACAATTTATGTAGTTTACATAATCTGAAGAAAGTTACTTTTTTTCAGATCTTAACTTTGACATTTTGTTTGTTAAACAAAACCTGTATTTTAAGTTCATCTTTCCTTTTCCCTTTTCTTTAAGCAAAAATCTGAGGATGGCTCATGCACATTATGGATCCTTAAAGTTTAAAAATACCCGTTTTAGCTATTAAGGCCACAGAGTAGTTTGTAAACATCTGGATGAGAGACTTAACTTTGTCTTTTTAGGGAAAAGCTGAAGGCATAGCCTCTCCGTTATCCCTGGAGGAATGCAGTCTGACACTTACTGCTAGGAAACTGCTGGCCATTCAGAAGATTTGGCAGGATTTCAAAGCAGCTCCCTTTTACAAGTTTTCTTCATTTTCTTTTTTCTTTTTTTTTTTTTTTTAAGAAACTGCCATTATCACTGGTGCTGTATTCTTGTAAGAGGCATATTTTTTTGTAATGTGCCAGAAAATGTGTATCATGTTTCTAAGTGTGCACAGAATGTCAGGCAAAATTTAAATTTTGTATCTAGTTTGGTCCTGGGCATTACTTGAAACAAGGTATCACGTACATTGTATTTATTTTAGCATAATTCTGTGTAAAACAAAGAAATTTCCATATAGCTCTGACTGCTTCAGCAAATAAGTTGTGCCATGTCCATTCTCCTTTCCTAAATACCCATCTGGAAATTCTGGTTACCCAGAGCTGATCAGCACATTTTCATACCTCAGATGATGTGAGGAAGAGGGAGCACTTCAGGATGTGACCAGTGTAACCTTCTCCTCCCCTTTGGCACCTCCACTCATCACAGTACAATGCACTAGGAAACCCCTCCTTTCTGATGCAGAAAGTGCCTCGATGTGCCCTGCTGCTCCCTCTCAGGGCAGGGGGAAGCCAGTGACCCCAGGAAGAAAGGCAGGTAAAGGACAGCTGAGGAAGTGCACTCTAGCTGCAGGGAAAAGGAGATTAAAGACCTCTCCAGGAATCCTAATCACACCTCTGCTGTGGCACAATGCCTCACACCTGACAAGACACGAGGTCTGTGACCTGCTCCAGGCCCTGCTCACCCACTGTGCAGCTTCCTTAGGAGAGCAGGGATGCCCGGAGCAGCAGGAGGTTCTGCTCCCTGAGGTACTGCTGGAGGGCACGGAGCTTTTGGCCTTTTTCCATCTTCAGACGAGAACTCTTTCTCTTCTGGAACACTCTCACTTTGGCAGCCTGGTGCTGGTTTTGCTGTCTGTCCTGCTCCTGGGATTCTTGTTCCAGCACTTCCTGCCATGACTGCATTCTGGTCCTCAGGGACTCCTGCAAAAAGACATTGAAAACTGTACAGTCAGTCTTCATGCCAAATTTCATCCTCACTTTTCATCTCTGTCCAGCTCTAGGGCCCCCAGCATAAGAAGGACATGGATCTCCTGGAGTGAGTCCAGAGGAGGATCACAAAGATGCTCAGAGCACCTCTGTTATGGAGCCAGGATGAGAGACCTGGGGTTGTTCAGCCTGGAGAAGAGAAGGCTCTGGGGAGACCTTTCAGCACCTCTCAGTGCCTAAAGGGCTTACAAGAGCTGGAGAGGGACTTTTTACAAGGGTGTGGAGTGACAGGACAAAGGGCAATGGCTTTAAACTGAAAAAGATTAGATCTGATTATCTATCTGATTAGATATTAGGAAGAAATTCTCCCCTGTGAGGGTGGAGAGGCACTGGCAAGGTTGCCCGGAGAAGTAGTCGATGCCCATCCCTGGCAACTGGACAGGGGATTCTGAGCAGCCTGGGATAGTGGAAGGTGTCCCTGCCCATGCAGGATGGTTCGGCTTAGATGAAAATAATCCAAATCATCCTACAATACTATGAGTCTCACTAGTAGAAGTCAGAAATGGATATAATCTATGAAAATTCATTCCTTGCATGCAGAAAGACTTCTTTTATGGCAGAGATATACACATGCCAAAATTATGTTACCCTTTTTTATCTCTAAATGATATAGATATATTGGATGTAAAACAGGTGAAAGACAAATACCACAGACAGTGACACTGCTGGAAACCTGGCAGAAGAGGAAAATAATTCTGGGATTGCCCTTACCAGCCTTTCTTTCTCTTGTTCACAGCTCCTTTCATTGCTTTCTGCCAGCAACTTCTCTCTCTGCAAACGCTGTGTCTTTAAGAACTGAAGCCTCTGCCTTGCCTTCCTCTCCTCCTCCTCTCAAATGAAGGATTCCCTCCTGCTCCTCTCAGCCCCAGCAGCCTGGAGCAGTGCCATGTGCTGCAAAGCTCTCTCTTTGTGCTCCAGCTGTTTCTCCAGCCCTTGCAATGTTCTCTGACGCAATTGCTGCCTGTTTCCAAAACAAAATTTCTCAAATTTCTCATAAAGAAAGAGCAATAAAAAAAGAAAGACAGTGCATAAGACACAATGCAGATATTCTGGCAATCTGTGCTCAGTTAATATTCCAGGACTCTTTGTTAGGTTGTGAGGATGAAACCTGTGTCCCAAACAGAGGCAGCAAAACCCCCGAGTGGGCTGGTGCCTGATGTCAGCACTTTTGGTCTGAGGACAGGATTGGAGGGAATTTGCCCTTGGAGACAATGCTGTGTCCCCACTCCCTCACACACCAAGCACCAGTCTTATTCCCAGCAGGGAACCACTATGACCCCTCTGCAGAGTCCAGCAAAAAGCTCAACACAGATGTGCAGGCACTGAAGGAAGGCAGCAGGGAGCAGAGTTACCAACCTTCCAACATTTAGCACAAAAAGCAGTTAGTTCCCAGCATCACCTCTGGCTGTCCCTGCGCAGCTGGTGGCAGGTGACATCTGCCTCTTGCTGCTGCTCCCTCTTCAGCTGCCTCTGCTCTTCTTGCCACCTTTTGTGCTCAGTCTTGGCTCTGTTGAAGTCCAGCTCTTTCCAGCACTCCTGAGATGCACCACTAAGGACTGATTTCTAAGAGAAAAACAGCAAACTGAACCCTCAGTCCCATCAGGATATTTTTCTTATGCAAACTGTAAACACACAAAACCAGAACAGTCCAATTTCAATGTCACTCCTGAGGCCTGGAAGCTGCAAAGGCTCACAAATACTGTAGTGTTGATTCCCCTCCACAAAAACACTGAGGATGATGCTGAAATCTGTAGAAAACATTAGGCTTAACCAAGAAAGAGGTGCCTGAAAATTCCGTTTTAAGGGTTCTCCATAGGTCAGTAGGCTGTGCTGTTCTGGTGTTGAGTCAATGCTTAAAACTCCCCAGTCTTTGGGTCAACTTCTGGATTGAATGGAAAATCCAGGTTCTGACCACAAAACATTATATTCCTTACTAGATTTTATTAGCAAGGGAAATACCTGCCCCCCTCTGGCCAAACCCAGAACATTCCCGGTGTTCTCAGCTCTTCACCTGTTGTCTGAGACTTCTACCTATGCTCAAGCAGTCTTTGTGTTTTCTTCAGTAGTAGCTTCATTTCAATGCTGTAGTGTTGCTGATTTGTGTTTTTAAATGCACTGTGCCATATACAGAGATGAAGGAGCACCCACAAGGCCTCTTTTCACAGCCATAGCGAAATATTTGTTTTTGTACTCCCCAGAGTGCCCTTTATGAGAGAAGTGCAAGTAAACACCATCAAAACTTTACACATGTATTCAAGTTTACATTGAACAGAGCTAGAGCTGTTTGGGGCTGGAACAGAGTTCCCCCAAAATATTTTCCTCTGTCAAAGGCATCCTCCTTCCTCCTATTCCCTGGTGTAGTTAGTGTGCCCCTCCTCTGCAAACAGAATGTCTCCTTCCAGTGCTTTCCTGGGGACAGCTCAAATACCAGAAGCTGGAAAACACTACAGGACATTCAAATAATGCTCCTGCCAGCCTCACATAGCATTTTGACTGGTTTAACTTAACACATCGATCTGTGCACCTTCCCAGGGGCTGTAAACAGCTTTGTTCTCCAGTGTATTGCTATTCTTAGCAAAAAATGTACCTTGTGGGTGTTTGTGTTTAATGACACACACAGGGAGAGATCAAAGAAAGAATCAAAGGTGTTTTATAGGTGGGAGGTGAACAAATAATGTTTTCATGCAGGTAAAGTACTAGCCTAAGGATCAGGAGACTTCTAATTCCACCCCTGCCCTAAAATGCACTCTTTGCTATGGGACTCAGATGACTTTCCTTTTTTTGCTTTCAGTATCTGTAAAAGAGCAATTTTTTTTGCTATCTAGTAGAGCTGGCTGAGAAGCTTATTTAGAGGAGATTAGATCTAACATAAAAAAATATTCTGTCAAAAGTGCTGAGCAAAAATACCCCAAGTGCTCTGTCCTGTGCAACGTGGGCTCCCAAGTGGAGCCCTTAAGTTTCTATTTATGTATAACCATTATTCTACACAGGCATCATTTTTGTTGCAGCAAAAACCTTCGTGAAAGATCAAAGGAGAGAACATTCTCACATGACATAAACAAATCTCCTCATCCTAAGAACTAAATCTCGTTTGGAGCAAATACGCACTGAGATGCTTTTGTCTTTTAGAAGATTTGGGAGATGTATGGCTCTCCCAGCCAGGTTGGTGGTGCTTTGTGGTCTCTGCACACCAAGGGCTGATCTGATGGTCAGGCTGTCTCTCTCCAGTGATTGATTCACTTGGGCAAAGAAGCTCTGGTCCTGAAAGGAACCAAAGCACTGCTCCCCAGGGAAGGGCTCCTCTGGGAATGCTGCATTGGAGCTTCTGCCACTCTGGATTCAAAAAGACCTTTCAAATAAATTGGGGCAAGGACATGTGAGAATATAGGAAGCTTAAAAAAGAAAGCAAATTAAAAGAACAAAAGGTTTGCTCATATGAAATATATGAGGATTTTATAACATTTTCCTCTGAGGAAGTGGGACATTTTTTAGTCTCCAGCTTTACAGGAACAAGCTTACTATTGCATTTAGGGAAGAGTTTTGCCTGGGAAACTGAATTTTGCCTGACCCTTACAGATACTCAGGCTAAAGGATTATTTACAGGGTGTGTCACCGACAGGCATAAACTACTCTGAGATGAGTAAAAATGATAAATGTTTTGATAGGGCAAAGCCTGAGCTCTGTGTCCCGTGAGAGACAGGAGATGTCAGCATGGGCACAGCCCTGCTAACAAGCTGTTGGGTAACTGAGAACATGAGCAGAGTTTGCTCACACCTTTCTGCTAAGGACAGGGCAGACCTGATTGGCAGCTGTTGCATGGAATGATGCTGGAACACCAGCTGGGAGGAAATGTACATTCCTGTTTCACTTTTTGTTCTCCCTCTTCCAGCATTGTCACAAAGCAGTAACAAACAGAGAAAGCTTTAGGCTTTCAGAATCCTCTCTTAGAGGGCTGCAATTGTCACAAAACTGAGAACAGCAACAAATTGATTAAAATCATGATACAACTCTTTTGGATGTCAAGGGAAAAAAACTTAGTGACATCATAAAGCAGTACTTCTCAGCATAGGTAAGAGAATTGTTCTGCAAAACAAGCCAGGAGAAATCTTGTTGCTGTACTCAGTCACAGTTAATGTTGCACATTAATTTTTAACGTAAGGAATTTTTTATTTATACTGAGCTTAATGATATAGTTTAAGAAACCCCAAAAGATGCTACTGCAGTAGGTGAGCTGTAAAAGCCAAAAAATCTCAACTTCCATCTGAAAATTCTTCCACCTTGAGAGAAGATTAATAACTTCTCAAGCCATAGCATCATTAATACCTATATATAAAGATGGCATTTTCTCGTGAAGCACCAAGAATTATGGTAACAAATCTTATACATGATGCCATCCTGCACTGATATTATATGCTAAGTCTTACGTTTGGGTAAATAAGGTACAGTTCCAATGCCATGCTCATGTTCAAAATTAGCTTCAGTTTCAGCATCCTGCTGTCTGCTCCCTGCTTCTTCCTTGTGATCTGTCTCCATTAACCAGCTGTCTGTGTTGACAGCAGCATCAACCACAGCATGAGCCATCTCCCTCTGAGGACCCTAGAAATAACAAAAATGCAAACATAATCCAGACCTGATAAGGAAAAGAATAGGTTCATTTAATGAATTTACAGCATAAGATCTTAACTGAAGTTTAAGAGAGAATGACAAAATCCAAATTCTGGGGGAGTTCTTTACTAACGAAACAACTCATAGGTAATTTCTGATCACATCCTGAGTTTCTCTGTGTCTTCAAATGACCTAAAGTACTTTTGCCTAAAAGGGTCCAAACTGGTACAAAAGTGATCAGGCCAGAGGAGCTCTGAAAGACAGCCCTGCTTCTGACATCTGCCAGAATTTGGACTCCAATCCTTGCAGAGCAATGGAAACAAGCGTGGCAGGAGATGCTGCACATGAACCTCCTCCTTACTGATCCTCACCCAGGGCTGCTCACAAGCACCAAAGCAGCTGCTGAGGATTACATAAATCTCTTGTG
The DNA here is from genome assembly GCA_025920805.1 of Petroica traversi. NCBI lineage: Eukaryota > Metazoa > Chordata > Aves > Passeriformes > Petroicidae > Petroica > Petroica traversi. The sequence goes on along the minus strand of JAHLSL010000102.1, from coordinate 1,406,162 downwards.
GTCCTTGAGTGGGAGAGGGGACACCTCTAACAGTGTGGAGAAGTATCTTATTAGAATCATGCAAGAGACTGCCTTGGTATGGAACAATCCTGACTGTAATTCGTATAGAGTGTCAAGTCTTCTGACATGTTTTCCTTTTTTGCCATTACCTCCTTCACACAGAAGCAGAACTTAGAGGGACTGGGCTATATACTATTTCTCATATTCTACATCTGTGGAAGAGGTTCCAGAAGCCTGCTCCAGCCAGGGACAGTGACAGATGATAGCTCTTACCCCAGTCAAAGGATCAGGAAGACAGTGTAAAGTCTCTCCATTCTTTAGTGGGCAGGCATAAGGAGCAGCCCTTAAACCTTTGGTAATTGTTTGGTACCAAGGGCAGTTAACTTGAAGTAAGAAAGCAGATATTTATACAAGTAGCAGACTGTATATTAACAGAAGAGCCAGGGTGAAGCACTTTTTACCTTCTCAGTTTCTATAACCTCACGGTCCTCTTCCAAACAAGATTTATCAGCTTCTGGAACGTTTTCTGTCTCCAATCTCTTCTCTTTCTTTTTCTCTTCCTCTCTAGAAACACTTTCTGAAGATGAAATCCTCAATTCAGACAGCTCCTGTTCTATTTCCTTGCTCAGTTTTTCTTCAGTCAAGTTTGCCCCTGGGATGAAGGCATTTTCCTGCTGTACTTTGCACTCTGCAGGCCATGGGGAGTCCCAGGCTCCAAGGCAGCACTGGGGAAGTGAGGTACACCTGAAACTGCCCTTTGCACAGGGATGAGGGGAATATAGAGCCCCTGGGCAGCAATCCAGGTCCAGGTGACCCTGTCTGTAGTGCCCTGAGGCTCTGTAACCTGGTGCCACAAGGTATGGGTAATCCAAGTTTGAATCTACCACCATCTGCCTGGCTCCTAAGGGCATCTGCAGCTCCAGGATGATGCGTTCACTTAAGGGCAGGGGAATCTGCAGAGCTTGGGCAGAAGACACCTCCTTAGTCTGCCCATTCCAGAAATTCACAAGCACTCCCCTTTCACTGTGTGCTGTGCATATTTGGGGAAAAAAAAGGCAAATAATGTATTAGCAGCATGTCAATCTGTGTGATTTATCTCCTAGAGAGCAGGAGGTAAAATGATGACTTCTGCTTCAGATAGTTTTGTAATAACTTCCATTACTCTTTAGAAGTTTAAAACTTGACTTCCTTCTGAATTTCCTATGAGAAGACAGCAGACAGAAAAAATCTCATCACTACCCTGAAATAGTTGGAAAGTAGACTAAGATAATCAGGTGGATACTCAGGAGGGTCGGGAGCATTTTTTGCCTTGTGTTGGGAGGATACTATTCCCCAACCCCTAATGTTTTAGGAAGTTTTCTCCCACAGAACAAAACAAAGGCAATTTCTGCGAGCTGTGTTAATTCTGACCCTGAAAAAGTGGTTACTGCCAGCAATAAAAACAGGATGAAGAGAACCCAAGCAGCAGGAGGTGAATTCTCTATGCTGGAGCCTGTTCTCTTCCCTGCACCCATGGCAAGCCTAGCACTGCTAAGAAAACCAGAACACCCAGTACCTAAAGGTGCCTCTGTATTCTCCACAACCCTTAGCACAGTGCCAGGGCCAAAACGTCTGGCTGGAGCCTCCCATGGGGCCAGGACCCTGTCCCCTGGAGCAAGAGGCTGTCTCTGGGCATCTTCGTAGTGGAGAATGTCATAGAGAGGCGTTTCCTGCCAGCCACGTTGCACCTTGCCCTTCAGGGCACCACTTTGGTCAAACTCAATTAAAAAGCCTTCCCTGGAGCCCTGCAAAAGTAAAAGATGCAGTTTGCAAGGCAGACAGCTGGGTCCAATTAACAGCCAAGCTCAAGTGCTAAGAGGGAAGTGGCAGAAATCCCAGGAAGTGCAATGTGATCTGGGAATGCAGCTTTCCTCTTCTACTCAGGTTTCACTGTGCTGTGTTCATACCACTTTAGAAGTAAATAAAAAGCTGGGGCTTAAGGGGCCAACAGACATTTTTGCCTTTCACTTTGGATTTAGATTTTAGTAAAAACATAATTAGTAAGCTAAGGCAGAACTCTACCAGGAAAACCTCCCACCAGAAAAAAGAGCAGTAAAAGAAACTGTGTATGATGCAGTTCACTACAATCAGAAGGATAACAAGCAATCCTTCAGCAATCAGAAGGGTAATAAGGCAGTAAAAAGTAGGTAAAAAGTCACAACTGTCATGAATTTGAATATTTTAATTGAACCCTTCAGCAGTGAGTGAGAGCAAGATCAACTGCCAGAATCTCAGGCTTCTCTGCACATCTTCGAGTGCACTTACACAAATAATACTGTCAGCTCCTACTCCAGCTAATGTCACTCGTGCCTGCAGCTGTCCCCATGAGTTTTACCCCACACTGAAGCTTATAGACATCCTCACCTATACTAGCACTGAAATTTATTTAACTAACATGCAAAATGAACTGGATTTTAAAAGAAAACCTGCAGGGGGGATTTTCCATCTGGCATTTGAAATCATATTGCAATTCCCAGAAACGCGGATGGAAAAGAACGAGGAAAGCTCTTCGTTCGGTAAAGAGGAAGTGGACTCTGGAGACAAATATTTTGGATTACTAGCTGCTGTTTAGCTAACCAGCTCTGCTGCTAGTCTGGGCAAAAGTAGACAGGAGGGATAAGGGACCTGTTTTTTCTGTCTCTGAATAAAAACTCATCATAACTACAAAAACAGATTGATCTGCAGGCTGCTCGTACTTGCAGACAAACAGCCAGTCAACACCAGGTAAGAGAGGAAAATAGGATGAGGGGAGGCAACAGTGGCTATGAAGTGCACTGTAACTCTGGAGGGCCACCCCACAGCAAGGGCTTGGGACTGGTGAGGTTTGGGAAGAACAGAGGAAAAACCACACATGGGTGACCCTTACAGTCAAGTTCCACATAAATAGTCGCCTGCACCTCCTGGACAATGTGGCCCAGGTAGTAATAGCCATCAGCTTCTCTCCTTGCCAGCACACGAGCCCCCCTCAGGACACTGGAAGCCTCTGGGGATGAACCAATGAAACTCCTTTTGGCTGAGGACATCAAGGGCATGCAAAAGGGACATGGGTTCCATGCACAGACAGGACAGCTGTGGAGAACAAAAATACAAGAAGTAATGAAAGCCTTGGCAACAGATAATCTGCAACTTACTATGGTGCAAACAAACTAATTCAACATGGAACACAGACCCCACCCACCCTGCGATAACTGTCTTTGATTCTCAGCTTTTTCTCCTCTGCTTTTCCAGTGACCATGTACAGATTATGAGCTTACTGTGTTACTGGATATCTTGGCAGCAGAGAGCCACAGGAATCTTTATTATCTGGGTGACAGCACTGGACATGACAGATGGACATGGAGGTTACCTGGAAGGGGGAAGGAGGAGAAGGAAGCAGAAAATGAGCACGATTTTTGAACACTTAAATCGTTAAACAGGAATACTGTTTATAAAGTTGAAATTCACTTTCAGTTTATAACTTCTCTCTATAATTCTTCCACCATATCTTGTGGTATTATCTGCTTGTCTGTAAATCCATCACAAACGGTTTTAATTTTGAGTAATCACGTTTGGAAATAAGGAATATTAAAAAATAAACCATAAGAACTATATGATAACCCTTCCCCCTTGTGCTGCACCTGGTTTCTGTTCAGCTGCTAGGTATGTAGCAGGAGTGGGCAGCCCGTGGCTATGTGTGCACTGCTGCTGCTGCTGACACAGCTTCCAAGCTCCCCTGGCAAGCAAAGCTGAAAGGTCAATGAAAGGCTCTGAAGTCAAGGAAGAGTGGAGAAGGTGGGGGTTGAATCTAGGGGGACACAGCTGCCTCTGCAGCTCAAAGCCAGCAGTGGAGACATCCAGCCTGAGCAAGATGGGACATGACAAAGGGAACAGAATGCCAGGGACTACAAGGGGGCAGAAAGACAAAACACAAGGCAGTTGGAAGGCAGAGCTGACAACAAAACCATGATCTTTGTATCAAAGCATTCAGTTCTTATGGAAAAGCATAAACTTGGCATGGAGTACCTTGCAAGGTTGCAACACTTTGTTGCACATGGTAAGTAAAAACAGTGGCTGAATAGTTTACTGCTATTCCCTGTAAACAGCTGCTGAAAATGCATTAGGGCTGCTACAAGACTCAGATGAGCAGGCAAATTAAAAGTCCTTAACTATAAGGCCATCCAGTGCCGTTTCAGTTAGTGAAACAGATTAAGAAGATATTGTTACTTATTTAAAATACCTAGAGGAGGGCCACAGAAACTCTTGCCCAGTTCTTCGTGGAGTGTTATCCAATAAAGATTCAGGAGGAACCAACAAGTGTGGATTAATCTTACATTGGCATCATACCTTGTCAGGAGGAGTAGGGGACTGTTGGATTCCTTGAAAGGACCCCCCTGATAGCCTGCGTATCTTCTCCATTGTTTTTTGCTTGCTTCTTTTGTGATCACCTGAATGTACCAGAAGGCATACCCTGTATACTACTGGATGCAACCGGTTCTCCACAAAAAGTTGGCAGAATTCCTCCGACCCTTGCGCTGGCATACGCCGGTGAACAGATCCACCCCTCCGCAGGGTGGGTTTTCCATCATCCTCAGAGTGTGGGGACTGAACCCAGGCTGCAGCTCCAGGAACGCTGACGAGTGAGCACTGACTCACAGGCGCACCTGTGGGAGAGGGAAAAAGAGAAGGAAGAACAAAAGCCTCTCGGACACGCAGGTGTTCGCTGAGGAGGAATTCAACACTGGCTATTTCTATGCTCCTGCGTTCCCGCTCCAGCAGCTGGCACACGGAGCGGGAAGAGGCTCCGCAGCAGCTGCTTCCTTCGCGTTATCCCGTCCCGGGGCGAGTCTCGCATCCCGGAAGGCCACGGCGGGAGGCGCCGCCGGGACACAGCGCCTGCCTCGTCGCTACGCAACCGAACCGCTTGGGAAAGGCCACCCAGGCTTGGAAAGGGACGCCCCTTCCTGCTCCTTTCGCCCTTTCCTTAAGCACCAGCAGCCGGCACCGCCTTCTCCCCCGTCCCGCAGAAGCAGCGGCTCGGCGGCGGAGGAGGCCCCGCTGTGCACCCCCAGCTCTCGGGGGAGCTCACGGGGAGCCCGCCCTCGGTT
>JAHLSL010000102.1:1317153-1400639 GCA_025920805.1 Petroica traversi | reverse complement strand
CGGGCTCTGACGGGCCTCTCTCCCAGGGACACTTCCCGTACCCCGACGCTTCGGCCTGGACGGACGAGGAGCTCGGCATCCCTCCGGACGATGAGGAGTAGCAGCGCAACCGGTACGGCTCCCGGCGCCCCTCCTGGCCCTGAGCCCCGCTCGCGGCTCCGGTCCTGCCGCAGGGCCCTGCTCTTAGCGGGTGTTTGTGCAGTGCCCAGGGCAAAGGTGCCCAACCTTTTGGCACAGGAGGCAGTGTCTGCACTGCTCATTGCCCTCACACACGCGTCTCGGGTGCCTGAGACCTGGGAACCCTATTTTGGCAATATGAATCTGCAGTGTAACTTTGCTGTGAGTTGTAGCTTACCTGGTACCAGAGCTAAATTATTTGCTTCATGCTGTTCTGCAGTCCCAGCATTGTCTAACTCAAAAACAAGCTCTGTTTCTGGAGAGATCTGTCCAGGTGTCCACTTAAACGTTTGAAGCTTATGCTTGTTTCCAGTTCTTTAATTACAGAGTCTTTTTTTAAGCTTATAATATTGTGTCCCATGTTACAGATGTAAACCAACAGCTTCAACTACTGCTGAAGGCAGCCTTGAGGAGGTCCTTCTGCTCTGCGGGGAGGGAAAAGGATGAGTGAGAAGGTTCTCAAGTTTCTCTTACATTACTTTCAGATTCCTGGAACTAATTGAGGCCCCTGGAACCAAATCTTTGGCTCCTGGGTCCTTTTGTCAATAAAACTGTAAACAAAGTCTAAGCTGAACTGTATGCTTTCCTTTTTCTATGTAGAGGTTTTGGACAATGGCCGTGACAGCTTTAAAGTTGTGCTATTTGTGCACACATGAACTTTTGCAATGCCTGCTTGATAGAGAACATATTGGCCCAAGAAATAAGGCCCATGAGTGCCTAGCAGGTAACAGTCTTATCAATAAAGGCTCTGCCAAATAACCAGTGAACATGTGAGGGGAAATTGCGCCAGAAGCAGGAGAATTTATCCAGAAGGGAGCACAGACCAGTTGGTGCCAGGCTTTTCCCTTGGGTACATAAAAGTTCAGAATAGTAAAGGTAAAAATGCATTAGGGCTCAGCACAGCAGTCAAGAATGCAGTGATCCAGCTTAAGGAAGATGGAGGGGGACACTGCAGGAGTCCCTTGATTTTATTTTTTTCCTTCTCTTTCCCTTCCAGAGTTCTGTCCTAAAGTAACTTTTTCACTCCCCTTAACCAGCTTAGTTGCAGCCCTCCAGCTTCATGGAGAGGAGGAGTCATGCACGACACAATAAACAATCTCCTTCAGACTTTTCCATGCAGTCAATCTTTATTATAGCTGTATTCTCATATTCACATCAAGTACATAGAACTTTTTGCCTTTCATATAATACAGAGTTCTTTAAATAACTTTACACTGAAATAGTTTTCTTCAATCTGAATTCAGCTATCGAATTTTAATATGTTTTAAGTCTCCATGCTCTCTAACCAAACTGGACAATATTTCCCATTGTACAAATTTACATGAGAAAAACTCCAAAGTACAAATGAAGGGACAACAAAAGTAAAGGGAGAAGGAACAAACAAGAAAAATAAGTTGTATTGGCAATTACAGGGGAAACTTGAGAAGGAACGAAGGGGAGTTGCCATGACCTACATATCAGGAAACCAAAAATAAACATTTTGTTATGAATTAAAAAATAAATACAAGTATCAAAACAATTACTCCATTGTAGAATTTAAAAAGCAGCTATGGAAATCTACTAACACAATGGATTGGGTTATTTTTTAAGTAACCAGACTGGACCTTCTACTTTGCAGTCATAAGCCCCTTGCAAACCTCTGGTGGTAAAAAAAAAAATACAGCGGAAAGGAATGTGTTAGCACAGAGTTTAAGGTGATAGGACATACAATTCATTGCACTAAGGAACAAACAAACAAAAGAAATCAAATCTGTATATAAATTTCCCTTTCCTCTCCTTACTACGTACTTTGCCTCTCATAAACAAGCTTCTGTATTATGAGGTAATGCCATTGTCTTGACTATATATAATAATAAAGTTTAAAGGATATAGACCTGGGTATCTATAAACTTTAAACAAGCCAGTCCTCTCTTACTGCCCCAGAGGGTCCAACCAGTGAGTGCTACCCCTTCGGTCACTGCTCGATCTGTCGCGCTCTCCCGGGCAGCCCAGCAGACCTGTGCCCCTCTCCTAATCTAGGAAAAGCAGCCTGTGCTCAAGTAAGAAAGAGAGACAGTGCAAGTAATGCACAACAGGCCACACACCCACACCTGCTCCTGCAGAACAAGGCAGAGTCACAGAAGGCAACAGTGGCCAGCCTGCATGTGTGCTGGGGCAGGGAAAAAGGGATCTGATCAGGCAGCTGAGGGCTGATTCCTTTTGCAATTGCTCCAGAATGAAGTCACTGCCCAGCCTGGGGACACCATTCACTACACCCAGAGGGAGGTGGGGAGGAGGGTTACACCTGGACAATGGAGAGCCAGCAGGAACACTGCACCTGGAGTCAGGATGAGCACAGAGCACGTGGGCTGGCTTGTGCACCCCAGGTAGGGGCAGACCCTGTTCTAGAGAGGCACTGGGCAGTACTGGATCCCAAGAGGATTTCAAGAGTGGAAAACTTATAGGGGGCAGGAATTTCCCCAATCCCAACGATGAGATCAGAACAGCAATGTTAATTTGAACTGCCAACACATGCAAGTTGGCCACTGTCAGGTTTCTGTCAGTTAGGAAGTTCAGAGAGGGGGAGGAAGGGGAGGCAGGTAGGACACAAGGCTCATGAAAGAATGATGTGCTTTTTTTTTTTTTTGGTTGATTTTTTTTGTTTTTTTTTCCTAAAGGTTCACAGCTTTGAATAAAAAAGCACATTTATTGCACTTACACTTTATTCTAGACAGAGTTAATTTAAATTATGCCCTCACAATCCCCCACCATCCCCAAGTAACCCAACACCCAAGTTTGGTCCATTTTTCCCCCTAGACCTGACATCCACGCCCAAATGATGGGCTTCATTTCTTCTAATGTTCCACTGAACTCTCAAACACACAGATGGATTTTCTCTTCAACAAGGGTGAATACACAAATGCAACACAGAATGACATTTATCAAAACAAAACCTGACCATTTTCCAAACCCAAATAAACAACAAAAAAAAGAAAATATGCTTATTTTTGTGGTTTACTTGCTCAAAAGTAAATGTCACAAAAGGCTGAAGTACAGCTGCTGCAAACATGACAAACTAGACAAAATGACTGGACAGGCCACTGTTGGCTCTTGAGGAGGCTGGGTGAGCTGAACACACTGCTGCTGGATGCTATGAAGCAAATACTAGGTAGTTTAGAAGTTCCTAAACAAAGAAAACAAAAAACCCCAAACAAACCAAACCCCCCACCCCCCAAAAACAAACAAACAAACAAACAAAACCCCCAAAATAACCATTGCATGTACGTTTAGTGCAGAATTTGGGGTAGGTAGAAGGATTCCAGATAGTTCCTGGAACATAAGTAAAATATTTTTACGCTTTGATTTCTAAAAGGAACAAACTCAAAGTAAAATTGGTCTGATATTTCATATGAACTGTGTATCTAGACATAACTTCATGATTTACAATTATGTCAAAATCTTGCCCCAAGGAAGAAAAGGAAAATATCCAAAAAAGCACTAATATCCAAACCCATTACTTTGTCCTTCATGGACAAGTAGGTTAAATATGACACTGATATGTAGGTACTGCCAGAAGTCTATGTAATCAGTCTGAAATTTGAACAAATGAAATTCACACCTACTGGTTGTCCCTCAGATGACAAGACACCTAACATCTCCCACAGTTAATGTGCAATAACTCGACGTGATCACTGAACAACTGCAAGAGGCCCAGGGAAGAACTGAGGAAACCTGCTGACATTCCAGAAAGAGAACTTACTGCATTTTCTGCAACAAGGAACTATTTTGTATGGTCTGATACATGTGACCTTGGAGTACACGAGTACTAACCATCAGTTTCTCCTCCTCTAGGTCTCATTTTTCATCTACCATCTCATTCCAAGATCCTATAAGAGTTTACCTCTGGGCCTCTTTGGAGCTTTCTTAAAGAAGATCTGTGTCTCTGAAGGGGGGGGGGGGGGGCCTCACTTGTTTTTAAGTCTAATGAACCTCATTAACTGTTGATAGAATGGATTTCAAGCAGCAGGTTTACTGTACCTAAATCCTTCAATTCCTAGCTTTGAAAGGCTAATAGGTATTTTGGGGACTGCTCTCTGCCCTCCTTGCTCCTTTACAGGGATTGACCAACTCCAACCTACAGGGACAGCTATATACAAAACTAATGCAGCAGATGTAAACCAAAGACACTGCTCTAGTTACAAAGCACCTGGTTTACATTCTGTTGTACCTTTTAAGGTTGCAAAGGCACATGATCATTTGGCAAGCTACAAAAACTGTTTGGGGGAGATCCCTATGTAAACCATTGAACAGAGGGTCTTGGTAGCTCTCTTTTCTATATGAAAGAGAGAATTCTATATGAAAGAGAGAGTTTTCATTGGAATTCACTCAGTCTGTATTCAGCAGCCTTTAAAGCTTCCTCCTTCCACAGGTGTAGTTACTGCTGTCACAGTGCTGACTTAGTAGCTTCTGTGTTAGCATTCTTGAAACTTATATGCAAACTTTTGTCATTTTAACCACCTGGCTCTGCTCTTCTGATAGTTTTTAAGGTAGGAATCATAGCATCATAGAATATGCTGAGTTGGAAGGGACCCACAAGGGTCACTGAAGTCCAGCTGCTGGCCCTGCACAGGATACCCCAAGAACCACCCCATGTGCCTGAGAGCATTGTCCAAACGCTTCTTGAGCTCTGCCAGGCTGGTGCTGTGAGCACTGCCCTGGGGAGCCTGTTCCAGTGTCTGACCACACCCTGGATGAAGAACCTTTTCCTGATATCCAAACTAAACATCACCTGATGCAACTTTAGGCCATTTCCTTGGGTCCTGTCATTGGTCACCATAGAAAAGAGATCAGTGTCTGCCCCTCCTCTTCCCCTCACGAGGAAGTTGCAACTGCAGTGAGATCTCCCCTCAGTCTCCTCCAGGCTGAAAACACCAAGGGTCCTCACCAACTCCTCACACAGCTTCCCCTTCACCATCTTCATGGCCTCCTCTGAAAACTCTCTGATAGTTTAATATCTTTCTTACATTGCGGCACCCAAAACTGCTCTGCACTGGGGCGACCTCACCTCGAGTGCTGGGGCAGAGTGGGACAATCCCCTCCCCTGCCCACCTGGTGATGCTGGGCCTGATGATCCCAGGACGCCCTTGGCCCTCCACGCTGGCTCAGGTTCAACCTGCCATTGACCAGGGCCCCCAGGTCTCTTTGTGTTCTCCAGCCTCTCATTCCTCACTCCATACACACATCCCAAGTGCAGAATCTGGGACTCACCCTTGCTAAACTTCTGCTGGATATGAAGTTGGTATGAAGTGATGAAGCAGGGAAGAAAGGTATTTCAAATGCATGCCAAAACAAACACTGAGTGCAAATGCACAGTAACGAGGCTGAAGTAAACAAAGTTCGTTTCTATGTAAAATGCATCACAGAAAACCAGAACACTCAGCACCTTCAGAGTGATGCCCCAAGAGTCCACTCATGCAGCTGCTTTTTAACTTGACTGTACCTAGAAGCTCTGCCTGTACCACTGTGCTACTGGTGACACATTTTATCAGAGGACACCTTGTCTACAGTACTATAAAGAGATTGTGCTACACATGCTGTACTCACAGTCAGTAAGGAAATGAAATCTAGAGGCTGCAAAAGTCTGAAATGTCTACATGATTCTTCCCTAAATTTAGTCCCTAGAGATATCAAAGCTTCAATTCTTTCTTGTTTGTGAGGTGTCTGGGGAGCTGGCTTCCCTCAGCCTGCTGTAAAATCCTGGATGCATTGACATCACAGAAGAAAAACTATTTATGTGTGATCTTCAGGGCACTTTTCCCTCAAACTGGGCATTTATGGAAAGACATGGTATTTATCAACAATCAGAAGTTCACTCATTTTATGTCACAAATTCAGCCTCTAATGAGCACATACTAATCAAAGTGATGCTAAGATGCCATGGTAAAATGGCAGTATTTGTTCTCAAACATTCTGCATCACCATCAGCTGCTAGAGCATTCAAGTACAAGAAAAGATGATTTCGGGTAAGTATAAACAGCAGAAGTGGATTCACTTAATGACCTGCATGAGTTTAGCAAAAAAAAAAAAAAAAAGAGAGAAATGACTGGGCTAATTTTATCTGGGGCCATGTAGGACTTAACTGTCCCAGAAATCACTTTCAGAGTAACTTTGCCTCTATATTCCTGCCATTTGGTTTGAGCAAATATGCCAGGGGAAACAACCACATGTAGATGTAACAGGCCCCTGATAGCTGTATGGACAAGGAAAGGCAGAGGGGAAGGTCTGTGCCTGGTTGATGAAGACTGGGATACCTGGGACTAGATACCAGTAAATTTTGCAAATGACTACAAAATACAAGATACTGTAGAGCTAAAAGAAGTAGTGTGACTCTTAAGGTGTTTGTCCCAACCACAAGCACATGTCTTAGAATGGAAATGTGAGTACATATTTGGTGTGCACATGTTGGGACACCATGAAGAATCTTAAGGAATTTGGAGTAACAGGCATGAATGTATTGGTTATTTCAGTTTAGTTCCTTCATCCCACTGCTACAGAGAGCACTCATTTCTCATCTATTCTTGTTTCCCCGTTCACTAAACATCTAGAGGGCATATTTAAGACTGTTTCTGATGGCATGCAAGACATCCAGAAAAACTCCTGAAGGAAAAGATAAAACCAAAAATAATCCCAATAATCCCAAAGCACATTTCTTCCAAAGTTTTGCATGAGCATTACCTGGGAACTCTTACAGACAAACACACATTACTACAGCTATCTGGAGGGGAAACAAACAAACGAGAAAACCAGTAGAAATGCATCCTGAAAGGACTTCTCTAAACAGCAGCCAAACAACTTGCACATTCCTCAGGGAAAAAGAATAAAACTAGAAACAAAACAGAAAAATAAAACTAGAAACAAAACAGAAAAACAAAACTACAAACAAACAAACCCCAATTAAAAAAACCCCAGAGATCATGTGTTACTTATAAAGTGCTTTGCATGGACAAGGATAGCAATTTTCCTTGTGCTTTTCCTATGGGCTCAAGAAGCATATTGTTGACTAATGGGTAATGAATCTTCACCAAAGTAAGTTCATTTTAAGCAAAGATAGAATGAAGTTCCTAGCAGAGAATCTTCTGCCAGCATGACTTTGTGGAAGGAAATGAGGGTTTTTAACAAGCACTGCGAAACAAATGAGTGTTGAACCACCTGTCCATACTTGCTCTGTTAACAGCTTCTTCTGAGAGAACCTTTACCTCAGTGCCTCTGACATGTACAAATGGGGCCACAGCCCATGAAGAGGCTGGAGCCAAGCATGGGGTGAAAGGAGAAGCAGTGACTCCTTCCCCCTCTGGGAGCCTGTACCTGGTCAATGCTCTCACCTGCCTGCTGACACCAGTGACCCTAGGTTCCACCCAGCTCTCAGGGAGTGGCCTCAGGTGATCACCAGGGAGCACTCCAATGCACCATCTGCACACCACTGCTCTGCATTAGCTTCTCCACACTGGAAAGTGGATATTGCTACTTTTTAAATTCCTGCCAATATCACTAAGGAAAAACCTTACAGCATCTGAAGACCCACAGCAGAAAAGAAAAAAATTTGTGCTTTTTTTTTCCTTTGTTTTTAAAATGCATCCTGTACACAAAATCAATTCTGTTCATGTACCAACATGAATCACTTCCTTCTTGTAGTGACTATTAAGTCATTCACTATTGCTATCTTGCTAACGTTTGAGGAATTAATATGAATACACAGTATTTCAGTTTTAATTCCCACTTCAGATTAGTCCGGTCCCTACAGCCCCAGTAAATATTTACTGACAAACATAACAGACTACCAGCAACACCACAAAATTCCAGGGTATTAAATGCGCCTTCTACTTCTGATGTGCTTTTCTCCCTTCATCTGGGAGCAACCTTCTGTCCAACTTTCCCTAGGGAGGGAAGGACAGCATTCTTACTCAGTACATCCAAGTTTTGCATGGACACCACATTCACACACATTTAACTCCTTCATTTATTTGTCATGATTTTGGTAAACACGCCCCCACCTCCTCCCAGCAAGAACCTCCCTGCTAGAGGGGGGTCAGTTTTCCTGCCTCACTGGAGTGGTACAGGGCTGATACGAATCAAATTCTGGAAACGTCTGTCTGAGCTTGAGTTTCTTTCCAATGTGGTCTGCCTTGCCTCTGTACAAATAATTTACAGGATATACCACATACCAGAAAACTCTGCAAACAGATCACATCACAAGATATTCTACTAGAGGTAAATCATGTGCAGAACTTTATGTGTTGTTGTTTTCCCTGACTAGGTAACTTGTCAAAAAGCTACTAACCATTTGAAAACCAGGACTGGAGGACAGGAAAACAAAGCACTCTAATGGAGACACTGCCACCTTCATCCTAGTTTGCAAAGAGTACGGAAGGGAAAGACAAACAGAAGGGAAGAGATGACAAGGAGGAAAGCAATGAGAGGAAGAGTAGTCAGCGTGGATCCAGCAAGTACCGTTTTGTTTTGATCTAACAACTTGCCATTAGGACAAGATGTTCCACATTTACACACACACTTATCAGAGGACGTTTAGTTAACAGGATAAAAATCCTTTAAAAAAAGCTCTTGAAAGTACCAAAACATAATTTTTGGAATGTCTAATTCTAGATGGGGGGTTGTATTTGTATTCAATTCAACCTGAGAACTTTTTTCCTCATTTATGAAAACATTACATATTGGTAAGGTACCTGGCATTAACCTGCATCCTCATTTAAAATAAAACTTTTAAAGTAGGTACATACACCATTCACAGTCTGTATCAGGATTTCTACAGACTTCAGATGCTGCAGTAGCATCTTTGATAAATACATTGTATTGCATGATACAAAAAACAATAAAAGAGGACAATCTCGCTACATTTTTTTTAAACTTCAGTTTGTTGCTGGACCAACAAAAGAAGGATCAATCTAATCCTTCAAAAAGATGCTGTATATGCACACACCAAGAAAAGGAAAAAGGTTAAGGATGGTGGTTGTTGTTTGTTCTTTTTAAGAAGTGGTAAAGTAAATCTGAAAATAAAAGTGTGGCAGCATCCCCTTTTCCTTCAGATGAACCTCTCTGCCTTCACAATAACATCTCCAGCTCCCACTGCCCCATACTTTTAATTTTACAGGAATAAAACCCAGCAATACAGACAGATTGAGGTGTTTGACACTGTAACACAGTGAAAAGGGGATGCTGCGTTGTCCATAAATCAGTGAGTACACCAGGAAAAAAAAAAGGATCAGAATGGAAAATGATTCTTTGAAACGAGCACTCAGCCGTTCAGCCTCTGATGGTTTCACTGTTAGAGGGAGGAAGGCGGCCGGCACACCATCCAAAGCAAGGCTCCTAAGGGGCAGCAGCAGCAGCTCCATCCCTCACGCCCGAGCACCACAGTCCCACCGAGCGCCCTCTCCTCTCCTCTCTCCTGGGAATGATGCCAACGGTACAGGCAGCCACCGCGGGTCTCCGAATGCACCTGGTGCTTTGTGGTGAAGGAGGAACACTGGCAGCAGAGGACTCTGGTTCCCAAAAAGGTACTTTTTCCCATTGTGTTGGACTGGCAGTTCCATTCTGCTCCACTTTTGAGCTTATGGATATCTTTTCTAAATTACTTTAGGTTTTGCGGAGCAGAATGGAGTTTTGATGGTAATAAACTGTAGGAACACAAGACTTAAATAACAGAGTGGGTGCTGCCATGGTGCTGTGGCTACTTGAACGCTGCAAATTCTCCTGTAGAGGGAGGACAAGAGCTTGGTTTAAAAAGATGATTTCAGTTACTAGACTATTTGAACATCAGGCTGAATATAAAAGATGTTAAAAAATGCAAACTGTTAAAATGAAAGCACAAGAGAATACACAGTGAGAGAACATATTTAACCAAAAAAGGATTTCTTGAAAGCAAGGTGTACCCATTCTTCCCAAGAAGGTGAAAGTTCAAGCAAAGTAATTCATCATGCATTTGAAAATTACATGTGTCAGCTTAATTTTACTTTAAATTCATTATTGCACATGTCCTCCTGAGAAGCAACAGTTTCAATAAATGCATCCAGCTGCAAACTAGTTTCTGTTCTGTTGTAAAACTAGTTCAATAACAAAGAACTATATGATAAATCTATTATCCTTTAAAGACTATATACAGTAAAGTGCCTGAATAGAAAACCAGTGTTACAGAGTGCTAGGATTTGGTTTAGAGACCAACATAACAACATATGAATATAAGAAATATAAGAATGGAGAGATTGTCCACTCAATCCCTGACCAGAAATTAGGCTTCACTAACAGGGAGCATAACAAATAAAGCAACTCCATGGTGCCTTCAGAATTACTGAATAAAGAATATTTTATGCAGTGCTTTCACATGTGATGATGTCCTGAAATCCCACATAATTTATTTAGTGTCACCATGCCATGAGACAGACTTGTAGTCCCACTTCTGAGGGGATGCAACTATGGCACAGAGTGAAATTGCTGCCCAAAGTCTTTAAGGAGTTTGACAGAAGACTGAATAGAAGCTGAGTCTAAGATATTAACCCTCTTAATCCCATCCTTTGGCAGAAAAAAAATTTCCTACCACCCAAAAAGAAATTGTATTCTATAGGATTTTTAGTGAGGGGTGTCTAACTAAGCATAATCAAAAGGACTCAGGAGAAAGAGGGAAAAAACCATGCATATAACTTCCCCATGTTGGGTTTCAAATGCATTTTGGGTTAGTTTATACCACTTTCTCGACAGCACTCCTCAGAGCTTTCCAGATACTGAAGGAGTGATAAGCAGGAACAAGGGAGCCTATGTTCTGTTCAACAAAAGCATTTTGAATGGCATTACACTCAAACAACTTCTCCCTATCTGGTGTCCTTCCATCTTTTAAAGAGTGACTGTATTGTTAGCTTTGTTTCTTCTCAACATTCTTATTCCGAATATTGGAAACAAAACAGAAACATACCTGCAAACAAAATTCTAGGCTTATAGCATTAATTTTGTGGAATGTCTTGCTCGACCAAAGAGGAAAACCAAGAAGAGTCGTCAGCCGTCTGCACTAGGAGGGGAAGAAAAGGCATCTAAAAGGCCTGGGAGGAAGAGCTGACCCAGTTCCAAGGGAACTTGAAGAAAGCAGAGAAAGGGCTCTGTGTCTCATAGGAAATGAGAAGGGAGGGCACCTGAAGCCCAGAATAAGGGTGGCACAGGGAATTGTGACAGACCTCAAGCTCTACGTGCCCTTACAGACTGTGGTGGCAGGCTTAAATGATAACAATAGAATAAAAGCTTCATGATGGATCTAACTGCCTATTTTATGAGTTCTACCAAGAGATGACACTCTTGTTCTAAATAACCTAAATATTGGATCATTTTTTCTTGCTTTTCTCTGCTGCATTTCACTGATCTCCCAATTCTCTTCACAGTACCTGCTAGAAACATCTCAAGTTTTGTACACGTTTTCTTTTAGGAGAAGGACAAAAAAGTCACCAAGTATTGCCTGTGAGGCCAATTTTTAAGTGACATTCATGCTCAGCTACACTTTCAAAACATGCTATATTTAATTTATTTTTCAGTCTGCCTTTCTAAACTGCTGATTAAGATCAATTTATAAACAGGAGATTGTTCCCTCATTACTCATCTTGTCCTTCTGCCCATTTCTGGTAATAATTCAGATTTTAACAGTCATATAGGGATTTCAGAAAAAAAAAAAAGAATCTTTAATTGGGAAAGGGCAATGGAAAAACACGACCAGAAGTAAAGAATTATTTGAGACATAATGGTAGCTTTAAAAAAGTAATTTTCAGACTGTCCTGCCATTTAAACAAAACCTTAGCAAACATATTTTCTATGACAAGCTAGTGCTAAATCTCCCCTTTCAAAAATCTGGCATTATTCTGATCTCAAACAAATAGGAGCCCAAAATAGTTAACATGGTCATGTAATAAGGGGATTATGTTGGTTGAACATGTATAAAATGCAGTTGCCAGTAACAGCTTTCCCTAGGTGAGGTATGTATGTGGCTATCCATATCAAGCTATGAAACCACATGGTTAGCATCTTGCTCTGTGAAAAAACCCAGAAATTTATATTCACTGTGAGCCAGACATCTGAGGTGCTTTTTATCAAGCAGAACTGCAGACATTTTCTTTGACTGGCAGCAAAGCAATTCCTTTGCAAAGGATGGATAGCATCTCAAAATATACACTTCTTACAAACCCTTTTCAAGTCAGCTACTACAGTCTCTTCATGCTGGTCTCATGCACAGCAAGTGGAAACTATTTTAAATGCACACTTTCAAAAAATCTGTACAGAAAGATGATCAAGATCTTTCATGTTGTCTCCAAAAAATATATTACAAGGGCATGTCCTCAGTGAACCTGATTCCTGGAATGATTTAAGATGCAGCTACCATTGTGTATTCTCACAAATTTGTAAGTTACCTGAATTCAGGAGGTTCCTGAGGTATACACAAATCATCTCAACTGTACTCCTCCTCCTGACGTAGATGCCATGCTTCTCAGAAGAAGAATAAGGAGAAGAATGGTTCCCTTCCAGGCCTGTGCCAGCCTTATCTACTGAAGTAGAATCTGATTTATCTTAGGGAAACACCAGTTCCAACACCTTGCCTAGATTACACTCACAGACACAGAAAAAAAGGAGGTAGTTTTCTGTGCTGATCTTTTGTATGGATACTATCCACTGGGTAAGTAGAAATTTGGAACATGCTGAAGGTACCAAGACAGATTTTGTTTCTTTACTGCTATGTAGAGAAGTAAATAAAAAGGAGTCTCACCTGGTATACATTACTCTTTCAGAAAAACCTAGAATCCTTCAGGCCTGTTCTCTGAACCAACAGGTATCTGTTTCTAAACAATATAGCTGAGCTGCACCTTTGAGAACTCTGACCCAAATGCACAGGTGTAACTAGACATCTTCATCCCACTGATACTCCCAAATCTCACTGAAGCAGCAATTACAACTTACATGAATGAGACCTCTAAACGCCTCTCTGTCAGATAAAGTTAATGATCCACAAAACAGCGTCCTTTTAGGCTTCATAAACTGTTTAGTGAGAAGCTAAAATCACATTATGGCTATGGACCCCAAAATGCTCAGTGTGGGAGAAAGGTGACACAGGAAGAGTGTACTGACCATACAGCAGGAAATGGGGTCAAACGTGTCTAAGAATGGCAGCATTTTCCTCCCCCATAATTGTAGCTCCAATAGCACAGATAAACAATCTTAACAACAAGAAAGATAACACTACCCAAGGAATATCTGGTTTGAACTCATCTGGCAGACCTGAGTAAGAATAAGCCTGGGCAGGGCAATGGTGATGGTTCTGCCCTCTCTGCAAATCCCTGTGTGGGTAAGACTTTTCTGTGTGGGATGCCCCATTTCTAGATTCTGCAGGGGACCCAGGAGCATCCTCTTCCTCTGTACTGAACACCATATCCCACAGCTTTGGAAGCATTCCTCATCACTGCTAGAATAGATACATAAAATAAAGAATGAGAGGGAGAAACAACACTTAAGTCTTGTTTTCATTTTAAGATAAGCCTGCCAAAATGAGGTGAAGCTACCAGGAAAACAGGAAACAGATGTTCTAAAACAATAACTTTAGTCCTACAAAATTATTCCCATAGAGATTTCAACAGCTAAATTTTCTTGACTAAGAAAATGAGAAAAGTTAGTTCCCAAACTATTCCAACAGCAGAAGCCAAAAAGATCATTATGATCCATCCAGAACATGTAAAAATTGCTTCTCTCTCTTAAGCTCTCTAAATCTGCTTCCCATTTTAAAAGGCTCAGTTTGCAGACAGCAGAAAACCCAAACATTTTGGAATTCCTGATCTATTTTAAAAATGTATTGCTAGCAGCAGGCAAACTTCTCTGTGAGTATGTAAATCAGAAGCCACTAGGAACATTCCTGCCCCTTGAAGTCCTAACAAGAACAGTAATAGCTTGTTTCCAATGTAGAGAAATCTGTGAAAATTAACAGATCAGCAGTTTAAACCAAGTAAACCACATAACTCATCTCAAAACATGCAAGAACACTGTCTGTGCATCTTTTCTATATATCTGACATTAAAGATTGATAGAACCTGAACCATTACTCTGATGCTCTTGTTCCAGAGCAACACTCCAGAGAAAAATACAGCCTCCAAAGTGAGCTGGCAGGATTATGGTAAAGTGTCTAACTTTCTCAGTTAGATATCTAGTCTAACTGATTCACTTCTGCCTAGTCAAACTAGCAGCTTTTATATGGAAGTGCAAAAATCTGTTTGTCACTGAAGAGAAGCATGTCCAGTATATCCTTAATAATATTAAAATAATTAACACCTTTCATCATAATAAAATTCGTGGTATAACACTGATTGCCACGAACAGAACTGCTTTTTCAAATCTTCTTTTCCTATTATGGGTGCTAGCAGCATTTTTCCTCTAAAAGCATTTGGTCATGCTTGAGATTCAAAATGTTTTTTTAAATTTTGAAATCTGTACTGGTTGAAGGATACAGGTATCATTACCAGTAACAGCCTTGCAGCTTAGCAAAAGTGGATTCAGAATTTCTTCTGTGTTGCATTGTAACAGAACATTTGGAGATGGTCTCAACTATAGCAGGTCAAAATATTTAGAGAAAAATGTAATGTAAAAAATCCCCAACCCATTCACCACTGTCTGCAGGAAGAGATGATCCCTAAACAGCACTAATTTAAACTTCAACTTTCAAGATAAGAGTCACATGCTATTCAGGGCTTTCTTTGGATTCTGTGTTGTACCTGCTCATTTCTGCTGACCACAATAAAGGTTTTACTGTGTTCAGCCTTGAAGCTGAGTTTATTTTCCCAAGTGTTTCCCACATGAGTAGCATTACTAAATGAAGAATCTAATGCTTCTTGCTCAAATACAATGACCTCAACTGAAGTAAAAAAAAACCAAAACAAAGCCCCAAAACAGACCACCACAGCTTGAGTAGATTAAAATCAAATACGCTCCTGAGTAACTAATTCCAATCAATAAATTAGGCAAAAATGACACTTGATGACCTTAAGAAGATTTTTGCTTGTTTTGAAGCAACTTTCCCATGTCTCTTATGTGACATTACAGTTCTTCTTGTGCCAGCAGTTCCCAGGGCACTCCTTACCAGCACAGACTCTGTGCTGGGAACATTCAATGCCCAGTGTTAGGAAGGGAGTCTTTGTTCCCTCAGTAACCCTTACAGTCAGAGCTGGTAGGAACTGAGAAGTAACACCTTGCACTCACAGGACACACCAGCACACACACACAGGCACATGCTTTCACATTTTGTCTCAGTGCACTGGAAACCCACCGTATCCCCCTGCTTGGATGGGTGTTTTTGGAGAAGCACAAGCATATAGACTAAAATCCTCTGTCTGGAAGCCAGCTCGGTTCAAGGAGGGCTCAGATGCACTGCGGTGAATTTTTGGCAATGACCGGGCCAGAAGCTCAATGGAGGCAAGAATCTAAAATATAAGGAAATACATGATTCAGACCTGTTGATCCAATGCTGTAACTCACTCTTAAAACCAAAGGCACAATATCAATTAACTACAAGAAAATATCTAAGCACAAACTTAAAAAAAAGAATTTTTAAAATACAGCTTACTGTACTGTACTCTTGATGTTTATATGTTAAGGAAGTTGAAAAGGACAGCTGGGGAATTTCCCCCTTCATAAAGGCACACAGATTCCCTCTAAGCACAGCGACAACATTCTCTTTTTATTGGGCTCCTTTTGCCTATGCCTAGCACCTGTACCTGACACTGCTGCAAACAAACCCAGCCCTGGCAGCATTTTGCTTAAAAACATTTACCAAAAAGTCAGCAGGGGGAGCTCCTTATCTTCTGAAAACGATTTGGTTACATTCAAAACAGAAAAAATCAGATTTTTGCCCTCCTCCACACCTCAAGCTTTTTGAGCCCAAACCAGCAGGCAAAAAAATCTAGTTCTGTGGCAAAACATTGGTTTCCCTTCATGAAGCTTAGGGGAGAGCATGGATGGCAGTATAAACATTTCTGGGCTCATATACCAAGTACTAATTTGTGCGTGTAACAGTGACTATTACTGCCATTTTCTCCCAGCTGAACCTTTCTCCAACATGTAAATACTTTTCCAAACAGACAGGTCATTTTAATACCTGCCTTTTGAAGTTAAAATGAGCATTTCTAATTAAACGGAGCTAACCAGAGCTAACTGAACCTGCACTCTTATGATATCCTGCTATAGGGACTAATCAAAGAAATTTGGAACTGACCAGTGAGTTCACAACTTTGAATTGTAAAATCTGTTGAGAGCCCTAGAGAAACATTTCTCACCTGTGGAAAAAGAGGTCTTTCATCTCTTTTCTTTTTTAAGCATTCTGCCATTAGTCTCTTCATAGCTTTTGGACAGTTGCTCCGTACTTTGCTGAGGTCTGGAGATAGATATCCTCGTCCCACCATAAAAATTATCTTTATTTAAGGGGAAAAAGATGAAAGAGGAAGAAGCTGAGTTGATAACATAAACAGTAACAAAAGGTGAACATTTTGCTGGACTATTTTGGTAGCACAGCAAGCTCCCTGCTCCCAGAAAACATTGTCTGGTATTGAAATTGACAAATTTTTAGAGTAATGCTTGCTAAACAATTCAGTACAGAGAAAAAATTAGATCTTTCCTCCTCCTCAGAGAGATTTCTGTGAAACTTGAACACTAGTAAATGGTTACCATTTATAGCATTAGCCATCTAAGGAATGGTTTTTCTGTGTCAAAAACTGTTGAAAACAAGAATAAGCAACTCTGTGGCAGGAACAGAATGGCTAAAAATAAATATACTGTAAAAATAAATATTCTGTTTTATATTATAAATCAACAACAACTTCACATTGAAAGCTATTTTAAGAAACACACGGACTTCAGATATTAAAACCCTTTACCTTCTGAGAATTGATTCCATCATACACTTTTCCAACACAAAAGCTTATTGTTGACATCTGACCACCTCCCCCACTCACACAAAAAAAAAGAGAAAAAATCTTCAAAAGAAAAAGAGAAACTGCCTCTCCTCTCTAGAAGAGGAGACAGACAGCCTTGGTATTTTTACAGCAATTCTTTGAACACGGAAGGGTTTTTTTCACCTAAGGATAAAACTGAAGTGTAAAACAGAGTAAACTGATAGGAAACAGGAAGACAAAACATAAATATGGTTAATAATCTCTTGTTTATATAAAAAAACATCAGACATCATCATCAAGCCAAGGTCAATTGCAATGTGGTTTGAGTACTACAGTAGCACTGACACTAAAAAGCCCTTCCAAACCTGCTAATCAAAGATCCATTCATGATGCAGCAGTAATCACTGCCTTTTCTGAGTACTCAGACAGACCCAGCAGGTGTATCACACCTTCTATCTAATGGAAGTGTAACTATTTAATATCTTGGCACTGGAAAAAAAACCCCAACAGAAAACCTTCACATCTCAAGCATGCTGTACATGTTATTTATACTAACACAACCCTGGTTCTTTTTTAACTTTCTGCTTCAGTCACATCTGTGTTGGCATCAAGGAGGAACAGAAAACTCCCATATGGTTTCTTTAGAAACCCCCATGTGCAGGATTTCGTAGTAGAGATTTGTGTACTGCAACACTTCCTCTGCTGCAATCAGACTTACCAATATCTAGCAGTTAGTATTTTCTAAGTAATGGCAGAAGTTGAAATTATTCAAAATTAATTGCTATTTATCTTTCAAATAGTTTCTTTATGAATAATATAGGGGTTAATCTTTTATTTTGAACTAGAGAATAGAGTATCACTACCAGAACAGCCTAGAAAAACCTGTTAAAGTGAGAGAAACACTCTGAGGTATAACAAGAATGATATTCTGCTCACTAATCTTGGTTGTGTCATAGTAGCTGATGTACATGCACCAGAGAGTGAGGAATATTTACAACTTGTCAGAAAATAGACAAGGAGTGACAAAACTCAAGACATCAGATTGCACATGTTGGCTTCACTTGCATTTTAAACTCTGTTTCAGCATTTCATTGCAAGCACCCACATCACTGGGTTCATCTTTCAGATCTCAAAAGGTAAAGGCTAAACCAGGCCAAATACTGTTTTTAGAAGGCTGGTTCCATCTGGCCAGAAATCCAGACATTTCCCTTCTTTCAAAAGGCAGAACCAAAATTACAAAAAAGAAAAAAAATTAAAAAGGAGTCACTCTAAATTTGATGAATTGGGATGAAGTGTTCTGGCAGATATGGAAGCAGCCTTATAATATGGCATTCACAGATGAACGTTGCTATGGTTTCAATTCTCAAGTACTGACAGTGAAAAAACAAGGGATGGGGCCACAGAAGCAACATAAATACATCACTGCTCAGACACAGAACAGTTTACACCAAAGATCTTGATGCAAAGACATTATTTTCAGGTTAGACAGAAATAACGAATCAGGTGTGCCTTCCCAAACGTGCCTATCCCGTGGAGATAAATTATGGCTTGTGGGATCATTAAGGCTTAAGGAGTATTTGTTCACAATTAAGTCATCTTCTTACAGGATTCCCACACTCTGCAAAGTCATACAGTCCAACAAGCAGGATTTGAGAAATGCTGATATCCTGCAATACAGTTAGATGGTGCATGCTCTCTCAAAGTTGAAATGAGTATAGAACATTCAGTGAGATGACTGCTCTTCTGCTTTGTCAGTCCTGTGGCTGTGCCATTTATTATTCACTGCAAGTGGAGGGGTGGGGGGAACAACAGGAATTACTGAACACATATATGGGGGATCATTTTGCCTTTGCAGAACTATTCTAAACTAGATTACTATTAAGTAATCTGCTCTCTCCCTAATAAGTATCCTGGCAACCATTTCAGAAGCTGAAAATCTATATTTAAAATAGAAAGAACACAAAAAATACCTCAAGAGAAGTAACTAAATTGTTGCTATGTGGCTGAGGCAGATCTAGAAAATGCAGAAATGTCATCTCAAAGCATCAGAATCAGAAACACCAAACACACAGAACATCAGGAAGTTCACCACCCAAGGCTGAATCAGTATCAGTTCAGACCACACAGAAGTCAATGCCTCCCCTTACCTGGTCCCTGTTGTTGATGTTGGAGTATGGCAACTGTCCTGTCATCAATTCATAGAGAACAATCCCAAACGCATACACATCCGACTGAAAGCTATAGGGGTTTTTATCTTGCATCCTAATAACTTCTGGTGCCTGTATCACAAAAGGCAAGAATAAGTTTTTAATTCTCTATATTGTGCAGTATTGTGCAGGAACACAACAGGGACTTGTCCATGGTACAGGTGCAAGGCCCACTCTTGCCTTCAGATGTTACAGGGTCCTAATACAGAGTGGATGTCGACATGAATCTCAAAATTCATTGCTGCATTTTAGCTTGGTGAAGCCTTTTATTCCTCTATGACAGAACCAAATGACCTTGTTCAGGCTGAGAAAGTATTTGGAAACTAGAATTATAATGATATTGAAAAAATGTCAGCTAACAGAGCTGTAAGTTTTTCCAGGGAGAAAAGGAGGAAATGGAGCTGCACAGGAGATTGCAGTATGAAGTAACTCTTCTTGAATCTTTAAAACTTGAGAGCATCTTGCTTTATGCTGACCTAGTTCTTCTACTCTTTTGCAGGACATTCTGCAAGGCTTTTCTCACCTTCTCCACAACCCTGGATTAATGATACTCATTTTCCTTAGCCACCATTTTCGTTTTAGTATAAACCTCAGAACGAAAGATAGAGACACTAAAGTTTTTCTGCTGACTACTGGAAAACACATGCTTAGAGAAGAATTGAAAAACCTTCATTTACTACTTCATATTATTGCTTGCCTTTTCCAGCTTCAGCCAGCTGTCTATGTCAGTGTGCCAGATGGATAGGAGTAGAAACTTTGGCCAAAGGTAAATAAATGTGTTGAAACAAGCTCCCCACTTGCTTACCATCCACAGAATGGAACCAGACAACTGTTCAAACTGTTGGGATCCACTCCATCGTGATTTCACTGTAGCAAGACCAAAATCACCTATTTTAACTGTGAGGTCTTCATGAAGAAAAATATCTAAGGGGGGGAGTGTTAAGGGAAAACAGACAAGCAGTGCTGGCCCTGTCTCAAAAGAATAATAAACAGCTACAAACTTGCAACATGAACATGACATTTTTAACCATTCACCATCACTGAAGAAGGTTTCCATACCACACAGGTTTTAAGGAGACAGCATGGTGAATTGTGGTATGTCAGGGTTATGTAAGTAATGACTAGGCCAATGCTGAATAGACCATGGCTAGGTGGCTTTCAAGAAGTGCCAAGTATGAGAAAAGCTGAAAATATTCCATGAGCCAAATCACATAATCCTGCATTCTATGAAGAAACCAAAGGATGCAAAAACAATTTTTGTGATACCAACTAAAACTTCCTATGGTATTGCAATCAAATAAAAAGAAATAGTAAGCATCTCTTATTTTGTCATTAGTGATGTTACCCATTCTCAGCGAAATTTCTATTTGGCAAATATTCACACATGAACAGCTTTCCACATCAGTAAGTTAATATCTGGCAAAAAATAAAAAAAAGAAAGAAACCAAGAATGCTTTCACTTTCCAGAATTATATCTCTGGGAAAGGATACTATTACTCTTGAGGTCTCTGTGGATGATTGACTTGGCATGCAAATAACTGAAAAGGAATATCACAGATTAGGTGGGTTAGATAATACTTCACCAATCAACAACTCAAAATTCACTGTAGTACTAAGTGTAAATTGTGTAGACATTCAAACTGCACATTTATGCATGCAGTAAAACTTCAGTTACCCATTATAGCTTCTGCAATATTCACAGGAAAAAGAAAATTAAAATAAAGCTTAGATTTCCAGCTGAAATCTAATGCCATGGATGAATAACAATTATACTCCAACTTCTGCTTTTCAATTTTAATTCAATATTCATATTAAAAAGAAGTTCAGTAATATTCTTTCATGCAATTCCATCCTGAAAGTTCTGCCTTCCAGCCTTAATGGACAACATTAAGACGTTTTGTGAGCTAGTTACAGCTTTAGATAAGGTGTTTCTAAATTGCAGGAGCTAAATGTGCTACCCAACCTCAATGCGTACTCAGGTACACTGACTGCTTTTTAGCAGAGAAGTGGAAAGAAGATCCCCTGATTGTAGCCTGGATAAACAGATGGTAGGAATACAGAGGAGAGTACTTGCCCCACAGCAGATACAGCCTGAGCTGGTCTCCCATGGCTTTTTGTTTAGTCAATGAGATCGGCACAGAACTGCTGGGAAAGCCCCAGTTTGTGTCTCTGCTTTGAATCGTGTTCACAAAACAGCTCTGCACCTCCTCTACCTACAGATGGAGCCTGGGGAGATGCACAGAAGGCTAAGGCTGGTTGCTGCAAACACCTCCACACCCCTTGACTGAAAATGTAATGGAATACTGAGTAGAAAAATGGCACAATGAATAGCAATCATCATAGTGGTTCCTCAGCTGAAGTGCAATTTCTCTGGTCTTATAGCAGTGTTCTGATTTTGACACACAGTGTTTGGCTACTTTTGTAAATTCTAACTCGATGGCTCTTTATGGGAGTAAGGATTATTTACAATCCTTAGAACAAAATAGGTATATCCTCTTCAGATGCTGAAACCTTTTATTTAGAGAGCTCTGATACTTTCACCAAATGCTTTGATGATTGAGACAGGACCCTGGGCTCAGCAAAGTGAGCAGAGAGCTGGCCTTATTTGCCAATGTCAGCCAGAGTGTGAAGGGGATAAGTAAACATTGCTCCAGTGCTCATTTGCAGACAAGTAATTCAATACTTACTCCATGCCTTGTGCAGTCTGTCGTGCAATATCAATTAGCTTGATCATTTCAAATTTGGTCTCAATGATGTGTAGATGGTGATACAAACTGGATCCTTCACACCATTGTGTAACAATTGCCAGCTGGGGTTTTGTTGAATAACCCATGAAAAGTAGGATATTCACATGTCGTGTTTTCCTGTTTACAAAAAAAAAAAAAAAAAGAATCAGGAGGAAATCAGATCAGGAAATAAGGAAAACCCAGGCAGATCTATCACAGTCTACAAACATATTTCCAAATAGAAACTGTTGAGTAAATCTCAACTTTTACTAAGATAACATGACAACTTCTTGCTAGATTCGTTCAATGAATTATTCCTCAAGTTAGCCTTTCTTATCATACTACCATGGAATAACTACTCTGGGGTAAGTGAAAAATTTCAGAGCTCCTTTATATTTTCTTATATTAAAAAATTAACATGGGATCCCAGAGAGTGAGCCCTTGTCCTTGCAGCAATGTGGACTAGGACAGTCCTTTACTATGTCACTGCGCCTTTTTCAGGTTCAAAAATTTGTCAAGTGATGCTGAGAGTAACTGCTGAGAAAACAAAAAATAAACAGCATCGTGCAAATCCTATCAGAAAGCTAAGTAATGATGAATCGTAATGGAGAAGGCAGAAAACTACAAGTAAATCTGTATTGTCTGGGTCAAAGGATAGAACAACTGACTATGTAAGTGCTGAAACCAACAACCAACAAAAAGGCTGGACTCCAACTATGGATCAACCAGCAGAAAGCTGGACTAAGATATTTGATTTCATTAAGTTCTGCCAAAATTCTGTCAAAAAATGAAGAGATATCCAAAGTAGCACACCCCATAAAGCCTCTACTTTCCCATCTATGAGCTTAGAGGTTTTGGAACTAACATTTTCCTGGGGTAAAAGGCTGACCATCCCTTTTCACCATGGAGCTTATTCCAGATTTTCTGCAGTATAGGTGCCCAGCTCAACACATCAGGTTTCCAGGGGCAAAAACCTTCTTGTTATTTTGTTTCTTAAAACAAAATTATGCTTCACACTGCTCAAGACTGTACTTTGATGTAATGTTTCTTTGTAATATATATTCTATCATATCATACTGATGGATCTTCTTTTAAAAACTGAACCCAAACCAAATACCTCCTCTGAGATAGTAGAAGCAGTAAACAGGAGAAAAAGAAATCAAAAAGTAACTTAATGTGAAATACATTTAAAAAAAAACCCTCAGAAATGAATGTTACTAAACAGAAACTATTAAACAACAGATACAATGGGCAGTACTGTAGCTGAAAACTCAATCATTAGTCATGTTCTCCTTCAATCTCAAAATGTGAATGAGAGGAAAGAAAGGCCTACAGCTCACACTTAAGCTTGCCTGTGCCCTGGGGGTAGTGCAATAGCAAAATCCAGTCCTGAGTGTTTGGACATGCATGTATAGACAACACAGGTGTGTAGACAAACACGTACAGAGAAGGACTAGCAGTGGGTACAAAGAAATATTTTTGAATGGTTGTTTTTTCTGCCTGGAGTATCATCAGGCAGGAGTGAGACCAATGTGTTCTAATGGAGATCTAAAATTCAGTGATTAATGAAGCACAAATCTACACACATTTTTTTATGCCACTATTCTTACCTGAGCACTCCTACTTCATTTTTGAAAGCCTGTAACTGTTGAGGTGTGGGTGCCGTAACATTCAACATTTTCACTGCCACATCACCTTTAAAATAGCAATTTTTAGTAAGTGTCATTGATACATATTCCTCCATAGAAAATGCTATACAGAGCATCAGAAATTTTGGGATACCCTGTTTTTTCAGTTTACATGAAATAAATCACTACAATTTAAAAATAAGTAAATATTCAGTAAAACGTAGAAATACTATGCTTACTTTTAGAAATCATAGCCAGACCAAAGCTATTAAAAATACACATTTGAAATCCTCATTCATCAAGATGGATACTTCTGCCTTTCTAATGTTTCATCTTTAACACAGTAATTTCTCAGTTCAGAAAAACGTGCAAGAGTTGAGGTTCTAAGCAATATGAAGTTCTTATACTAGTTATTTAGCACACTACTTATTAATTTAAAAATCATATTTACAGCCCTTCCCTGCACTCTCCCCATTATGTTTATGTCTCTCTTGTTCTGAGGAGCCCAGAACTGGAGTCAGCACTCCAGGTGTGGCCTCAACAGGGCTGAGGAAAAAGGACTGCCTCCCTTACCCTGCTGGCAGTGCCTACTGCAGCCCAGGAGTCCACGCTCCCTCTTTGTGGCATGGGCACATTGCTGGCTCCTGTCCAGCCTGGCACCTACCAGAATCCCGGGTGTGTTCCTGGGAAGCTGCTGTCCAGCTGGGTGTGCCCTGGCAGGCACTGGGACCTCCTTAAATACAGCTCTTTGCCATGATGGCCACATACCATGCCACTTTCCTTTGTAGACTGTTCCAAAGGATCCAGATCCTATCCTTTGTCCAACTGTGATCTGTCCATCTGGTATCTCCCAATCATCACTTGAATCCCGTCGACCAAGCGTTTTCTTTATACACAAAAACAACAACAACAACAAAAAAAACCAAACAAGTGCATTAATATCTCTGAAAACAGCTGTTTTGTTACAACTTTCTCACCAGCATTCCATATCATTAATGTCCTAAAAGGATGTTCTTTTTCAGAGGTTGTCTTTTGGCTTTTAAAGGTAGCCATACACAAAACCCCAGGACACAGGTAGGCCAAATTATTACCTGGCATGAATTACTTGCAACTAGCTTTCTAGCAGAAAATATTAAGATATGCTTACTAAAAAGAAAGTAGTATTTGATTACTTAATAATTTACTCCATAAAATGGATGGATTTATGTTTCCATGTATTAAAACACAAACATTTGTTACATACATTTGTAACTTTCAAAATTTATGAATCATGGTGGAAAAAGTTAAGCTGTTATATGAAGGAGAAGTGGCATTACAAGGTGAGTTTAGTCTATTATTTAAAGTATTTATATATTAGTCCCACAGTTATATATTGGTTTAAAGTGGTTATCCCACCCTATTATTTATTGGCTTCAGGTCCTTGATCATTGCCATATTAAACTTCAAAATAACTTCAAAAACTTGGATGAAAGAAAAGTGAGAGGAATATGGTTGTGTAATATTTCCACAAAAGAAAACAGCTGATCTTTTCCTTACCATTCTATTTCTGTCTTCTGAGGATGAGGATGATTTCCTTTCCCTCTGGGGTCCTGGTGATTTCTGTAATGCTTTCACATTGGTTAGTGACCCGGGCAAAGAGGCAGGAGGTGTTGCAGACAAGCCTGCAGCTGAGCCTAAATTTCAGAAACAGGACAGTTTTATCTGTAAGAATCCAGTTCACAGGAATGTCTTGACATTAGGTGCAAGAATTGTGTTTAAGATGCAGTATCTCTAAACATCAATGTAAATGTTAAGAGAGAACAAACGTATACAGGAATATTGTCCTAATATTAGATTAGTGCTCAAGTCCCAGATTTCAGGAAGAGACAAGTCTATAGCAAACATCCCTGTATAGATAGTCCCCAGTCTCTTGTTCATAAATTAACATAAGGACAATGTCTTTTTAAGTAAGAAAAAAAAATACATTTTAAAGTATTTTTTTTAATTCCACCAGTTTCTTTGAGAGGAACAGTAGCACTTTAGTTAGCAGCATCTACCTGATATTTCTTGTAGCTGAGCTTTTAGGAACCCAACAAATAGTTGAACTACTGTACTTTGGAATCAAAATAGACTAAATGCAAATAACTGAAATGTTTTCTGGTTGAGTCTCCAAGTGCCACCTGAAAATCATTTGGCTGTTTTAAAGCTATCTGTTAGCAGAGAACTATTATTCAAAAATAAATATCAGACCTTAGAAAGGATTTAAAAAGAACAAGTACTTTGGTTAGCTATTTGAAGCATATTCTAGGACACACAAAAAGAACAGTATGTCTGTAGCCTGCAGATTATCTAAACAAATCTATGCAGGAAAATGTTACTAAGAGCTGTTTCAGAGCCCAAGTGGCCCTTTTCAAATAGAGCACTTCACCTAGACACTGCTTTTTAAAATACATCACAATTACTTGCAACAAGGTTATGCTGACCCTTCCAATGCAAAGGACATAAAATAGGGTCAACTGTTAATTAAATTCATGCTGCTTTGCTAAACAATGTATGTCATTGAACAAGACCTCTAACATTTCACTGCCTTCTCTCACATCAGTGCTCTGGGAAGTGGTGGAAGAAAATACTCCTCCTCGTTTTCTCTTAGAAGCCCCCCCTCTTAAGCAAATAGTGTCTCCTAATGGCACCTAGAGTTCAAAAACTGACTTTGACTTTTAAAACTGTTGCATAAGGTCAGTCACTGCATGCTAATTTATTAGACTATATGCATCCATCACTGGACTCAGTAAAGTAAAATCTAAACATTTGGAAGCGGATGCACAAAGTAACACACCAAGAGATACAAAATGGGACACAGCATCTGTAAACTCTGTCCCACATACTAAACCAAAAATAATGATGCTTATTGGGCATCCTAAATATATTTGTAAGCAGCTGTAAGCCAGTGACCTGAAGGACAGACTCGTGTTCATGTTATGGCCACTACACTGTCCTTCATTTATTATATGATTCATCTGAAATCAAACATACATGGAATTAATGTATGATGTTCCCAGAACATGAGCAATTTCCCAAAAGTTTGCTGGGCTACAGATTTTCTCTGCAATAGCAAAGATCTGGGATGTGTTTTCTTTGAGGTAACTAAAATCTCCTAATTAAATTTTCATACTGCAGTATAGGAACACTAGCACAATATTCACCAAAAATGCTTACAGCACATGGTAGAACACTGTAGTTAATCTGTTCATAATAATACCAGATGGCCTGTTTTCCAAGTTATTAGAGTAGAAGACTTCAGATAATGCTGGATTTAAGTGAATAGCTTGGACTCTGAAGCTGCATGTAACATATTTCATTCTGTAGCCAGTTTACTTGTTGGGAACACCTGTCTTCTTACAAAGACTTCTGGAAGATCTTTACAAGTTCAAAAGGTCAACTGCTCTTGATATATTCTGAAACAAAAGTCTTTGAAACAGCCAAGATGGTAGCATTTGAAAACCACACTACATGCACTGAACTGACCATTTCTACACGTATTATGTATAGACACAAGTAGAAACATTTCATGCTACTACTCAATAGTTGGTTTCTCCAGCATATGAAATCCCACAGAGTTTTTTTGGGATTTTGTGCAATACAACAGATCCATTGACAGCTTAAGGCCTGAAATACCTCAACGGTCAATGACATGAAAATCTAAATGTCTTATTTTACATAGTACAGGACAGAAATCTGTTTCAGGCAAATCTACTAACTAAATAAAAATTACTGACACCATCTACAGCCCCGATGTGGTGTCAATAGCACATTGTCAAAATGAAGTATTTGTTGAAAGCTGACATGACACATTACTTGAAAAGCTTGAGACCTAACAAGATATCAATGGAAATGTTCGTAATTCATATTTGATTTCCTACATCTCTTTTCAAAACAAAGAATATTAAATACTGTTACAGCACTGAACTGACTTAAATCTTCAAAAGCAAGGAATTTCATAGTTGAGGTTTTTGTGTGGACTTCAACATAATTTTTCTAAACAGACGTCATTGGATTGCACTGCAGTGATTTTAAAGATCCTTAACTTAGAATTTCCTTGACTGTTAAGTTTAAGTCAGACTTCATTTATAATCATTTTCAAGCGTGTAAAGGTGAAAGTGAGTATGTGTGAAAAGCACATTCAAAGCATTCCAGCCAGGCCAAGCAAAAAACAGAGGTGTTCTGATAAACTCACACACTTACATACACACGGTGTGAGGGTGAGGCACAAACAGCATCTGTGGTTTTATTTATTTTGTTTGGGTGAAAACAAGAAAGAAGAGCCCAACTACCTCTGAACACTGGGCCAGGCTCAAAATCAAACACTATTTCACTGGGGACAGAATGAAGGAGGGGACTGGGAGTCCGGGATTGGTATTTCCGAAGACAGCGCATCAGCTGGTTCAAAGGGGCTGTTAGAGAGAAAGAGACGGGCAGGCAGAGACAGAAAGACAGACACATAGAAGAAATGAAAGAAGTCATGGGAAATAACTAGGATGCTTTGACTCCTAATCATTGATTGCTTCTGTACTTTGAAGGAAAAAAAAGTAAATTCCCAAGAATACCATTTCAGGACTGGAAATAGCCAGTTGTTTTCAGATGCCAAGCAGACAGTTTATGATCAAAAGTTAAAACCAACATGATCGCACAACATTTAAATGTTGGACAAAATGGGCAAAACTCTGGAGAGCCACACCTACCAACACACACAAAAATAGCTAGAACTGGCAACTTTCAATTAGTAGCTTGCAGGGTTAAAGGAAATTTCTTTTTAAAAAGTGTCTATTGCTGGCATTATTAAAGACAGCTCCATCAAACACAACACATCCTACCAAATACCATATTTGCATGGGAGAAACAAAGTCAGTGAAAGCCCACAGTACAAAACCTTTGAGATTAGAAAAGGGTGCACTATGGTAATTCAGACCATACTAATGGCTGAAGCAAGTTATAATTAGTAGGTGACAACTGTGTTACGGATTAGGAAAAACTGTCATATGCCTGCCCTACTTAGTATTTCTTTATTTTCAATATTTCTGCTTTATTCTTATATTCACCGGAATAAATACAGCAAATAGGAAGTGGGAGAAGTAACTTAAGAGGCCCGTGCATAACACGTGAAGAAAAATGAACCCCCTGGCACTAGTTCTGACTTAACTGTGAATTACGGCAGTACGTTGCTGAAGGAAACATAAAAAGACCTGGCTTTATGCAAGAGCCTAATAATCTGCTTCCAAGAGTAGCACAGGCATGCAGTACAGCAAAGCAGCAATTTCAGCAGGGGCAGAGGGGGAGAAGAACTGGAGTATTTCAGACTGCAATAGGATGCAGCAGTAGGTATAGAAGGCCCATCTACCACATGGTTTTCGTTGAAAACCCCTGTTGTTTCCATGAGTGAAAAGGTAACAACAGGCATCAAAATCTTTGGGAAGTTGTAGTGTATCTGTGTGAAGCCATGTGAGTGAATAAGTGTGTGTATATGTGTGTGTGAGAGAGAGTGCGTAAAAAAGTCAAAGTGCAAAGTAATTTTAAAACTAAAAAAGCTAGATACTACTTCAAAACTTTTTCTCCTTCCGTCTCCCCCACTCCCAGAATGACCAGCAAATGACTCAAATCTTCGTGAAACAAATACTAAGTTCATGGACAAGCAAATGTAAATCCACTTCCTTGTTCTAGTAATATTTTAGACTGTGGCTGTGTTTCGTAGAAGGAAGTAGGGTAACGGGAAAGGACAAAGCAGTTGTGTAATTAAATGTAACACAGTAGTTTAAATGCTACTTACCTCCCTCTCCTCGTAAACTCTGGTCTCTAATCAAGTCCTATAAAAATTAAAAAGCTGTGTTAAATTTTGGTATTAACATATACATTCTGGAATCAATTGAGACTGATAAGTTTGAGAATTCATAATGTCATATATTGCCCATGAAATAAAAGTGTTTTCCTACCCTGACGTACTAATAGCAATGACTCCAAAGAATTACTACACCTCTCAAAATTAAGTTGCTTTAAAACAGTAGTAAAGTGAAATGTACACCACCCAAAAATGATGCTGACAAGAAAATATGGATTTAAAAATGCAGTTGGCCAAAACATAGGAAGAAATATTGAGTCAAATGTTCCTGTTACAGTAGCACAAATTATTTGAATTGACATATCAGAACCTGGGACATCAATTTCCAAAACTGAGGTACATCAGTCAAATGAATCCTGCTTTGTTTTTTCTTGTAACAACACACCTGATTTGCATAGCCAGGCACACTGTTCTTCTCAGAAATTACTAACTGCAGGTTTCCTTCACTTGCAGTCGTCTGTGAACTGACAGTGTCTTTTGCAACATATTCAGACTATAAGCAAACTGCACTAAGGATTCCATAAACAGAAATACAAAATTCTAACAGCTTCCTTCTGTATGTCCATTTTTATTAATAAAACCTTTTTTTTGTTGTTGTTACACTATTATATTTGCTCCCTTCTTGTTCCATAATTATATTTGTTTCCTTACACACTATGCTTTGCAAAAACACTGCTTATGCCTCAGCTGCACCACTGCCATATACCACATGCAAATGTCTACATAGCCACCCTCTTAAAATTAACATTTCCCCTTTCCCTCAGCTCACATGCAAAACAGATTTTGTGCCTCAGTGTCCAGGCAGATGATTTCAAGACTGCTACTTGACAAACGACTAATTTCTAGAGAGCAGACTTAAGGGTAAAATACAAACTGTGTATATTAGCAAAAGGCAACATCTTGAAAGGTCCTAACTGTCCTTATGTTAACACCAACCTTTATTATTAGTTATACTTCACCATCCAGAGATTTCAAAATAGCGGAAAAAACTTTAAGTGCAGCAATTTCTGAATACTCCAAAAGAATGCTCAAAAAATATATACTGGGCTCTCAAACTCTTAAGGAACTATCTGGATATGTGAACTTGCCTTATTTTAATTATTTCATTTTCTTCAATGCAAAAAAATATTACTTGGAATACAAAATACTAAAACCTCTATCTTGCATAAAAATGTGTTTAACACATAGAATGGTTTGCAAGAGTGGTTACTAGCTACAATTAACAGCATGAGCCTTAAGACTAATGACAGAAAAAAAAAAAAGGCAGTTGTTCAGGGCAGACTGTTTCTTTGAAAATGAAAAAGGACAACTGTCAAGAGGCAAGTTCTACTTTTGGAGAATGGATTACTTGTGTTCTTACACTTCTCAACAGCAAAAAAGAATTGTGAAAAAAAAGAAAAATGAATGATCTTTGAAGATTCTGACAGACCACTGAGGATTAACTTAGGAACATGGCATTTGTGTGTACACAAAGAATTTAACACGCTGATACTGCTAAGGAACACATCAAATCTACTGTTTCTGATCTAATTGTTAGCAACACTCACATCAATATTGACTGGCTCGATTGTATTGATGTGGACGTTGGGAGCTGAAGAGGATCGGTCGCGTTGCCCAAATTGATTCCGATGGTCTTCATCTGCTGGTCGGAGGGGCTGTGGGATTGGAATGGATTTTGAAGGAGAAGGACTAGGGAGAATTGGTGGTCTGAGAAACAAAGTCAAGGAAAAAGAGGATTTAGGTCTACAAATGGCTTCAAACGCTGCATAGTGGGTGTGGTAAATCCTTTTCAACTATAATAATACATACACAAAAAAAACTGATCTAAAGCCCTGAATAAAAACAATTTATAATGAATGGTCCCTACTCCCCTATGATCAATTGCAACAACTCTCTGCTGCATCAACTACCTAATTACATGGCTGTGAGGTGCTCTGAGTTAAAACAAAGAAAACTCTACCATATCATACCAATCTAGTAATAACAAATCCTGATCTGAAAAATTCACATGTCACATGCATTGCAGATAGCAAGATATTCTGCAGTTTCCTCACCTCTGAGTCAATGCAATACACTGAAATGGCAACCAATGGAGAACTAAAAATGTTTAACATCTCATATTAATGTTACAGTCAGAAAAATGTCATAAAACAACATGTATGGATGGGATTATTTTTCAGCAAAAAAAGAGTGACAATTACATTTGGTTATTCAACCTAATTGATTAACAATAACATTTGGTGATACTAAAAATAATGTAGCCAATGTATTATTGATACTAAAACTAAATATATTAACTTTAAGCCTTAACCTTTAAGAAATACCTTTGAATAGCACAGCACTTCAAATGGTATTTATAGTGCTACAATGCAATAGGTTTGACTTAAAAGATAAGTGTTCAGAATACACAAACAAGCTTCCCAAAGGAAAGCAATGCTGCCAGTCATAAAAGCAGAAAAAGTCATTAGTTTTTGGCATAATGAATTGAATATTCAAAAGACAAAACACTTGGGATTTTTGTTTGTAAAAAGGCGGAAAGTCACTTCCTTAGTTATACATGAATTTTGTTAAAGTGCAGTAAACGGGCAATTATCTCTTACTCTGGTCAAGGTCAGTCACTGCTAAGCCTAATGATTCAATCTAATGGATATAAGGCAAAAGGCTAATGAAAACATTTGCCAGCTTTGTCAAAGAAAACTTTATGTTAAAATATACACTTCATGTTAAAGAAAACTTTATGTTAAATGATACATATAGTATCTGACAACAAGGTTTTTAAGAGTTAGTTTCTTTATGTAACTTCTAAAAGAGGAGTGGAGTCTTCCAGCCATTCCATGACTCATGGATTAATTATCATGCCCATAAAGACCATGTCCAGTGGGAGATGCTTCAGAAATAAAACAGACAGCAGCATATAGCAGCAATAGGTCCTGATGCCACATCCTGTAAGCAAATGCTCCTTGGCCTCCTCAAAATCCTTTAGGGAAACTAACATTTTCAAATGGACATCTTGGCATTTTTTCAGAAACAGGTCTGCTTTATAGTCTACTATCTTTTTATTGAAAAGTTTATCCAGTTTGGCACTGCCCCGAGAACTCAATGCTATCTGTATATCCTAAGTACCTGACATCTTTTCCTTCCTGGCCAACAATCTCACAACTGAAAATGGCAAAACAAAGTGCTTGTGAATTAATTTGAGTAACAGTCTAGTAAGTTTTCCAATGAAATACTTGAATATGTTAGGGAAGTGGGGCAGGGAAGAAGAGGCAGGGGTTTAACCCTGCTTACCTTAAAAAAAAAAAATGCAGTTACCTACTGTCATATCAGAATATAGATATTGGGAAGATATTGGGAAGCAATGAACTGAAACTGCCAATAGTCAAATCTCTGAAAAAGGGTCTTGAAAACCCCAGCATTTCAGAAGTTGTT
Source organism: Petroica traversi (assembly GCA_025920805.1). Classification (NCBI taxonomy): domain Eukaryota; kingdom Metazoa; phylum Chordata; class Aves; order Passeriformes; family Petroicidae; genus Petroica; species Petroica traversi. The sequence goes on along the minus strand of JAHLSL010000102.1, from coordinate 1,367,654 downwards.
TATAAATTCAGAACTATTTTTTTAAATGCAGCTGCTGTACATACACATTAGCTGAAGTTTTCATTCACAGCTACCCAAACGGCTTCAGGAAAAATATTGTCTATGAGGAAGTTTTAAACTCCTGAATGTTTTTGTTAGTAAAACATGCAACTAGAACATGCATCAGGAGATGAGACACTGCACAGATCCAAATGCAGGACCTGACTGACATTTAAAGACACACTATTTTCATGTTAAGGCAAGTGTGTTAAATGCTGCACAAAAAAAATGTAACAGAAGAAAAGTCTAAAAAGTGTCTCAAAGAGGCCAGTACTGTCATTGCTGGGATAGCTAACTCCTGCTTAAACTCCTTAAAAGTTCCCAGGTAATAAGGAAATTAAGGGAAATATATCACAACATCCATCAGAACATTGCACCAGGACTGACTGTGATACACCATCTGAGCTCTGCCACACAATAAAAACAGAAGCAATCAGATATTCTGGGACCATGAGTAAGCCAAGATTGAGGCAATATTGTTTCAATTACACCATCTTTTGAGTCACAAATGGTCATCAGCTACTTCTGTATTTCTGGTCACAGGTCATCATGTCCATTGTGTTGCTAACACAGATACCATGCTATGTCATACCATGTTTGAAAACAACTTGAATAGCTTTTTCTACTCATTAAATTCTTACTGAGGGAAGTCCAGACATTTAAAAAATAATTACAGGCTAATAAGGAATTATATTTTTTTTCAATCTTTAAGCTGTTACTTGGAGGATCTCTGGGCTTTGGATAACAAAGGATCCAGAGATGGGAACCTCAAAAGCAGTTAGTCATATGCTCCATTATGATTTTATTAATGGGTGTCCTTGAGACACTTCGAAAATTAGGTTATTCCTGCTAAATGGAAATTTTTCTTGAAAAAGATAACCAGTGAAGTAAAAGAGACAAGGGGTTTGCAAGCCAAGAGGGCCTACTGAGATCACAAGCTCAGGAAATATTACCACCAGCTTCTGCCTGTGTGGCAATAGCTGGATTTTGATCTGCCTCAAGATCTTGTTCTGTCAAAAACATGTCACCACAAAGAGCACAGTGATCCTCTGAGCTACCTTGAGGCCGCTCCTACAGCATTCCTAAATTGTAATTACTCAGGAAGAGTAGAAGTGACACTGGAGCTAAAAGGGCCAGATATCATCATTTGTAAAAGGGTGACACTGCCTATTCCAGGCCAGTTCCAAAACTAGTTCTTAGACTATAGAAGCTCAGTGCTGAAAAAATACACTGCAAAAAAACCCCCCCAAAAACCACCAAACAAACAAACCGCACCCCCCCTCCCCAAACAAACAAAGAAACAACCCCACCTCCAAGAATAATAGGCTGAGGCTCAAAGGAACATGCAATTTGAATATCCGGATCTGAGTTTCTGTTTTTTCCTGTGGCCTTTGTGAAAAGTTTACAGTCACCTTGCTAAAGGAAACCTTTTAAAATAAGCAAATTTATCACTTTCTCCCAGACTCCTAGATGTGGGCATTATTTAACAAATGATTCTCAGCTTTCTGAGGCAACAAGCTGATAGTTGTCAAATCTCAATCTAATATATTATAACCTTTCCTGGCAGTATGACAGAACATGTTTTTACCTTTGACCATATGTTTGGGATTAGCACATTGCTCCCTCTCTTTTTATGAGGCAAAACAGAAAGATGTTTTATAAGGAAACAAGAATAACTAAGATGTAAAATTTTTATATCCTTTAACAAGCACAACAAGTGCCAACGTGCCCACAGATTTACTATTTCACAAAACTGGGTTCACAAGAAAGAGTAAGGTAACTCAGGGAAGTATTTGAACATGTTATGTTATATATAAACAAAGACTTTTAAAAAATCATATATAGTAGTCTACTGGATTTTAGAACTTGCAACTAAATAAATTAGTTCACTTAACATATGCAAAAGAAAATTTTAATACAGATTTTCCTGAATGTCCTTCACTCACCAATATGATGTTTCATAAGTGTTTAAGAGCTGGTCTACACAGGAAAGATTCTTTTAAAAATTTTCTTATGATAGGTGTATTTGGGCTTCACATTTTTGTTGACTATAATTTTATTTTGCTGTAGTTGAGCAAATGCTTGAATTGAAAATCTACATTCACCTGGCTTCAATTGTAATGTGTGCACCAGCTCCTTTTTAAAATAACAGCATCTCCTCTGGACTGAGATTTTCTTTCTCCTCCTCACAGACGGAACAAGTCCATCTCATTTGAGCCACTGGGCTCAGTGTTACACAAACTATTTACCTGCCAGGCTGCACACTCGTATCCAAACCAAACCTACTGCAATCTAAAACGTGTATGAGGGCTTTTTTGGATTATTTTTACTTACATCAGAGTGTTAACACCAGACTGGATTTGTTTTTTGGGTTTTTGTAACTGCTGTTAATGAAGAAGACAGTGCACTTCCAGTAACAAGCACTTTCTAAGGACTGCTAAGGATCTGGGATACAATGGTATTTCAGCTATAATAGCAAGCAGGTAAATTTAAATGCGGAGGCCAAACAGGTTGTGATTTAATTACTGTGGTACTCCATAGACATTGCTAGAAAACATTTTTTTTCCTTTCCCCATCTCTGCAGCCTGGAAATACTCAATAATCCCAAATCAAATGCTGATTTGGAGAATAAGACAGCAGCACCATTCTGTAACTGCAAGCTAGAAAACTTTCTTGCAGCATCCTCTGAAGTCAGTCTAGAAGCATCATGGGACAGATCTGTAACAGTCATTACCTCACACAACTTAGTGCAGTTTTTTATACCAGGATAACTTGTTTACATCCATGTTGGCTTGTAGGTGAAGAACCACTTACAGGATGATCTCAATACTGTGCACTTATTTATACTGGCCTTTGGTCACAGATCAAAGCTGATGAGTCTAAAACTCCCAATAGCTTCCTATACCAGGGGTTTTCAAGAGAGCCACACTGTTGCAGTTAGTCCACCAAAGCAGGTCCAGTTCACTAGCAGGTTTTTGCAAATAAAGTTCTGGAGAGCAAGAGCTGTATGGACTGAAAGGGTTTTCTAAAGATTCTGATACCAAACCTTTCCTGCAAAGCAAGAATACATAGTGTAGAAAGTTTGGGAACATTTACATGGAAAAGCCTGGAAAAAGCCTGGTGCCAGAACTTCTAGGGGAAAAGTTCATTGTTTTATGAATTGAAACAAAGCTTTTGCTCACTTACACACCACAGGATCTAAATGGCATTGTAGTGTAACACGCAATATCGTAAGACTGTATCTTTGCTTCCCTGGCTTTTCAGAGGCTTTCCTAGACATTCAAGTATCTTCAGCTGAAGCAGAATCATTAGTGAACATTTAGAAGCCAGAAAGGAAAGCAGAGGTGTTTAATCACAAGCTGGTGCCTGCTCAAAGGCAAGGACTGGCAAGCTTTCAAGAACGGTGTACCAGACATTCCCCTTTTCTTCCTCCAACTTAGAAAATGAAGCATATTGGGAAATGTTTTTTCAAGAGCCAAGATGTTGCCAACTTGCTTATTTCTCTCTTTTTCATGTATCTGAGACTGAAGGAACTGGGTTCACCAGAAAATTCTGTGCTCATATTTTACGAGCCAAGATGGAGAAGAAACTTCACAATAGTGCAATGAATGAAACAAATACAATGTATGATACACAGCTTCCTTACTTTAATTTTATTACAATTGGCTCTTAGCAGGGAGACCTACGCTTATCTTTCCAATTAAGTGCAGATTATAACTATAATGGCCATTTTGGCACAACAGGATAGTGCAAACGGGACACAAAATCTAATGTGGAGGCCAGACACATTTTTATAAGGGATTCAGAAACATGAAATGGGACCATATGTACTCCCTCATCTTGGGGTGGAAAAGCTGGAGAGACTGTCTGTGGCTCATAGTTGGAAGAACGAAAGTCTACAGGCCTAGATTGCTTTAGGATGTTACACAGGACCAAAGTGAAACAGTTCTCCAGCATGTTTAGCAGCTTTTGCATCATGTCCAATGGTCTTTTCCTTTATGTCCCTTTCTCTTTCAAACTTTTCCATTTGATCCCTTGACAGCGTCTCAGCATGTCACACATGCCTTTGCTCTGGAACTTGGCTTGCAACAAACTTCCTTCTTTTGGGCACTTAGCCTGCTGCTGGGATCCCTTCATAAGGCTAGAGATGAAGAAGGGTGTTTGCATTCTCTTTCTTCAAGTTTACCAAACGATAAGTAGCATCCCTTCCTCTGTGAGCTGGGCCATGCAAGATGCTAGGAGAACAGAGAAATCAAAGGAACAATTATTAATCTGGGAAGTGTTATTAAAGCACTAGTTCCTCATATATTCCATTCCATTGCTTAACTCTCAAATTTCAATCCCATGTGCTCCTCCCAGACAAGATAAGCTCAAATGGCAGCCTTTTTTTTAAATTTCAATTGAGCTGTTGTCCCCTATTGTAGCAGTCCCCTATAACAAAATCACAGATGAGTGTATATATATACACACACTTTTATAGAAAAAGCCAGCTTTTTAAATTCAGCTAGATTAATATTTCCACAATTATCTTTAAAAAGTAGAGAAGTATTATTAAAGAAAAGCAGAGAAGATAACTGGAAAAAGGTATGGACAGTGCTATATGCTAATCCAGTAACATCTGAACTACTTCTGAAAAGGAAATACTACATACACAGATGCTTTGGGAAAACTGTACAACTAACGTTAATACTGCATATGAAATTCAGTTGATCATCATTAACCATTTTCAAAATTAACATAATTTTGCAGGGATGATGTATGCCTTTTTTGTTTAACAGTAAATTGTACAACAACGCAAAAAAAAGCAGAAAGGAGAAAGCTAGAAACCTTTTACAGTTTCTGCAATTACAAACATTTATAGATGCACCACTTGAGAAAAGCTCCTAAACAGCAATATACTACCAAGTATATTTAAGTGTTAACATTTTTATATTTGTCAAGTTAAAGACCTCGAGGCTTTAACTAGATTTGGTCTCAAGTTTTTGTTTTCACTTCACAAAACTAAGACTGCCTGAAGGAGTGCATATATCAAGATAATCCATATTGTTGTAACTTCACAAGCTGGTAAGAATGGCCCAATGTCAGGCAAAGGCAACTGAAAAACAATTTGGAATATCTGGATTAGGGCTATAGTGCCTTTGACATCCACTAGTGTTTAACACAATTGGTATGAACAAGTTTCTTCATGAAATAACATTTCTAGCCCAGTTACCAAATTTTGGTTTTACCATGACAGACTTGACAAGCAGCCTTGTCCACAATCTGCTGTACTAATATCCACAGTATGTAAAAGGAGCATTCGCCACCTTGAAGAAGTACTTTTGAATTCACTGAAATCTGCACAAAAAAGCACAAAAAATAAGAACATAATCTTTGTACTTACCAAATGAGGTTCCCTCTGCAGGACTACCAATCTGTTTTCCTAGGAGGCATTGTATTTGATCTTCTATAAAGTAGCCTTGGCTGTCCAGAGAATTTATCTTCTAGTTAAGAGTCCAGAGGTGCCTGTGTAGCTTCCAGTGTGTTTCTGCTTTAGTTCAGGCACAATGTCCAATCCAGAGAGCCTCTCTGCCACATTCAGCTCAGCTCCACACAGCACACATGTCCTGGGAATGGTTTTCTCAAGACTTCTGTATTTGGTGTTCTTAATAAACATGCATCAGATTTCTTGAGTGTGATATACATCCCTGAGTGACTCTTTCCTGGACATTTGTTCAACTACCTAATGGTGGACAGTGTCATTGATATCTTTGCCCCTGGGAACATAACCTAAATATGGTCTCTTATTCTTCATGGAGAAAGGGTGTAGAGTCTTTCTTGGAAATGCAGGAGGATGGTCAGTTTAAGATGTCTACTTTTACAAAATCTGGAGCTGCAGCAAACAGATGCTATTAGTATACCTCAACATGGACAGGAAGAAGATGGCTGATCTGGGGGATACCAAAGCAGTGTATGTAGAAAAGCTACTAAAGCAGAATTATGAACCTGGAACTGGCACCTGTTCACATCAGCCTTATAGTAAAGTGGTTTATTCTGAAACTGACCTGTCACTTCAAAGCATATAAACTGTAGTTTGATAAACAGCTAAAAGAATTTGTGAGGATGCAATTTTGATTTATATTAATTTCAAGTATAAAATCTTTCCAGTTTAGACCAGTTCTAAGCTATCATGTAGAAGAAATCAGTTTAACACGTAATGCCCCAATTCTACAGACAGTTACATAGACTCATTACTAAGTTACAGAATTCATGTGAATGAAAACATTGACTTCTTTTAAGTTAAGCATAGGTGGATATACTTGCTTGAGAAGCCAGATTACAAAAATGCAGAGTTGCAAAGCAGTATTTTGAGTGTTTCTAAGCACAGCACTGAAATGTTATGTTATTAAACAGCAGGAATAAGGTCATACCCAACAGAATCTGAGGGGGGGCACTGAGGGGTATGATCCAGATGCTGGGGTGGTCTCTCCTAAGGAGGCCTCCTCCGGTGGTATGGGGTGATGTTCAAAGAACTTGGAGACAAACAGCAAACTGTGAGGCAAGAACAAAACAAAAACAACCTAACTTGTGCAAAACCCAGAAGTTTCACAATATAATAGTCAAAGACTATAAAAAAGACCCCAAATCCCAAAACTTCATTGATTAAATTCTAAATTTGACTATAAAGATTAAATCAACACATTAAATCTGCAAGATTTGTTAAAAGTACTATTTACTTCACAGAGGATCAGAAGATAATGCCTTAAATATAAACTTTGTGGAAATTAATTTTTTAATCTTTTAGCTGGAATTGCAAACATCTGGTTCTTCAAGAACGCACAACTTGTATCTATGAGTACATAAACTTACACCCTGAGCACAAACTCCAGAGATGCCAATGGCAACAGTTACAAGTAACAAAATAAACTGAAATTAAATTCATTCTTGGGGAGAAAAATAGCATTTCAAATTATTCCTTATACAAAAGTCTATTTAAAAGACTTAATAGCCTCTGCTGAAGCTAATCAAATAGAACAGAGCCAGTTTACACCAGCTCCTAAATCTACATCAAAGCCTTACAAATAGATTTGTAACTCAGTCCAAGAACACTGGACTGTTTGGGTCATTCTCTTTTATGTTTCTTACCTAGGCATTAATCTTGCTAGTAGATTTATTTTCAATTATAGTAAAAGGAACTGCAGTTTCACTATAATCAACTAGTGTCTCTTAACATTTTTTCAGGTTGAAGAGAATAAACCCACAGCTCAATTTTAAACAGGGCCCTAGCAATCACACAATGAAGAACCAGTTTTGATTAATAATAATAATAACTGTGAACAATGAGAAGACTGTCTGATACAGTCAAGTGCTCAGCAACCCTATTCATGCTTCAAAAAAAAGCACTTCATAGACCAGCAAAGAAATATGACCTGGTTGTCTGAGCTAGCACAGAAGGACCATGAATTAAGCAGTCTTACAAGGACAGTTGAACTCCCTTTTTTTTTCCAGGCACCTCCCCCCTGACTTCCTGAATTACAGATTTAACACAAGAAATAACAGACAGCTTTACACTTATTAAAAGGCTCAACTTGAAAATCAATCGTGATTACTTACTCAAGTTGGTCATAATTCACACACATCAGTGGCACTTCTGTACTACAGCGCTGGTGAAATTTGTAGCCACAAGTCTGGCACCGGAATCCCTGGAAAAGCAGCTTTCGACAGAAGTCGCAGAACGCTAACGTGAAGAATGTTTTTCGTACCTGCATCATCAAAAATAGTCACAATTACCTAGAGGCCTTCTGTAAGCCCAAGACATTTGCTTTTACCTCTCTCAAATGTACTTACAAGCCTCTTTTGTGATGCAGGAGCTACAGTTTTATGTATCAAACATTTACACCAAAGAGTGTCTGGTTTTTGAAACAGTTTTCATGCATTAAAACTTCCTTTCAACTTGGAATTAATGCTTCACTAGCAGTAACAACAAGAGCAAAACATCTGAAGTAAAACATCACTATTGCCATGCTAGACACAAACACTGAGAATTTATTTGGATACAACCTATAAAACCAAATGCTACTGAAATATTATTTCAGATTCTAATTTTTCCAGAGGAACATTTCTACCTAATACTCTCAGGGCTGGAAATACACACTGGCATATATATATATATATATATATAGGGCTTCCATGTATGGTTACAGATATAGTTGTAATTTTGACTACTGAAACTCAGAAACATTTAAAATATTCACAATAGGGTGATCATGCCTTATCTCTGAATTATAGTGGGAAAATTATTTAGTTCATTTCAAATTTAGCACAACCTAGTGTAAAAACACATTCTTAGCTCTATTTTTACATGCAGTAATCCAAATTTCAGAGGGATATAAAAAAATGTTAAGTCTACTAGAGTTCACCTCACTAACCATAGCTCACACAGCTTGTTTGAGCTAAATATGTTGAATCAGCCTGCAGATAGAATTTTGCTATGTTTTCAGCTGAAATAGAAGGTCTTTCTTCCCAACGTGACAAACATTATTTCCAGGATTTTGTATGTAGCTGGAAACATTTAGACAGATTCTGTTTGGCAGCATCCATTTACTTGGTGCCTTATCAGGTCAAAACGTATTTGTGCACTGCATCACTGATGATGTCAGCACTGCTCTGGGAATAGTTAGTTCATTAGTTAATTGCTGCTGCAGAGCCAGCAGGGTGGCCCAGAATACATTTTATAGATACAGCAATAGTAGATTATTATTACAGCTCTGCAATGCAGTGCTGATTTAAATCCCCTACATTTATAGATTTTAGAGGGTGTATTCCAACCAAACATGAAAGTTTTAAGGGTGATCAAGTACTCTAGCATCACTTATTTCAAATACAATTCTATCTAATTCACTTAAGCTCCTGTGATTAAAAACTTCTTTTGCAACTCCCACCACATCCCACAGATACAAAATATTCCAAGTTGGTAATTTGAATTTGAAAGTACAAAGTTGATGTAACCCCACTCAACATCTCTCAAAACCCAGTACATACGAAATTGTGTGTCGTGAGTGGCACATTCTCCAAAACTTCCACGTGCAACTCCTCTCCCGTGAGCCAGGAAATGTCTGTGTCCCAGCCAATTGGCTTCTTCTCTCTAAAGTGCAGATAAGCCTCTTATTAGCATCAGCACACAAGTCCTTGCATGTCTCCTGCCAAAGTTGTGAGATGAGCTAAACAGTTACACTGTGGGGGGTTGCTACCCAGTCTAACTGCAGGAAACTTTAGAAGCAAGACCTTGTGCTCAGGACATGGCAAACAAAGCACACCTTTCCTAGAATAACTGCATGAAGGAAATGCACTTTTCAACCAGCTCCAGCAGTGGTCAGTTCCTTGTTTCCAACGTGGCAGCTGCCTTTTTGACCAAATAAAGTTTTGTGAGGGTCTGTGTAAGAGTTCCACAGAGATGGCTAATTGTGGACATGGAGATAATATACAAATTTTTAGGGCTGAAAAACCTTTTTTTCTCCCCCCAAGGAAATTCTGTCTTTACTTAAGAGTGCATTAGAGTCAATGAAACAAAACCAAGAAGATTAACACAACCTATTTAATACTTGTTTGAGTTCAATTAATGTGTGTTTTGCCATAATCTCATGTTACTCAATATTATGCCTGAGCCTTTTCCTAGGAGTTAGACATTCTTTTCAACATATCTGTGACATGCACATTTAGTGCAAAGTACCATCTAATTCTAAACTCTGCAAACAACTTCTGGATAGAACTGGTCATCCTGGGTAGCTCCAATAAGACATTCTAAGAGCAAAAAAGCATCCCACACAAATCATACCCATCCTGTATTCTGTAAACAGCACAGCATTCTGGAATAAGACCTCTCATCATCAGCGCTTTTTTTAGGCTGTCTCGGACTGTCACTCCACATCTTGCTGGAACCTAGAGGTCAAATACAAAAGAAATGAGTTAAAACAATTTCTAATTTATCCCTTCAAACTGATGCAAACATTTTGACCCTCAAGTGCTCAAACCCACTCTTCAGGATGCTTTACAGAATTGTAGTAAGAGATTTTCAAAACCTTTTTTGTACTGAGGAAAATTTTATTGCTGAATAGTATATGAGGAAAAGAGCTTAGCTAGATGAAACAACAAGCTCTACACTTCTATTAACATTTGGAAAAAATCTTCACTCAATTCCAAAAATGAATTTCCAACTTTTCTCAACTGGAAGAAACTGGAGACCCAGCACACAGACAGCTAATAACTACATACAGTTTTAGTTTTACAGATGGGCTTGAACATAAGTAGGGAAAAATGCCAAGTGAAATTAAGTGAAGGAACTAACTTGGACTGCACTCAAAAAAAACATTACAACAAAATGCAAATATTTTGTTTTCTCTTTCTAAAACAGAAGATAAGAATGCAAACAAGTGAAACAAAACAGTCATTTGAGTCAGGCAGACCATCACCTCTCACTTTAACCTATATTTGTAACTCTACTGATACGTCTTACATGAAAAACATTTCTCTCTTCTGTTTCCTTGATTGAAAAGTTTAGATAACTAACAGGATGAGAAGAATGGAGGAGCACATTAAAACCAGCCAAATCAAGATCTTCATACTATGTAAGTAAAGGTATTTTTCTCACCTCTACTCTAATTGTAGGCATATGCTATAGGAGTAAGTAGGTCATCTCTAGGTATACCTGTGTTCTATAAGAGTATATCGTCAAGCCATAAAAAAAGAAGAATAGGTGATCTGGTGATTAAGTGTAGTTAAGGTATTGAATATTATCTACTATTTTTAGAACTCAATAGTGAAAACAAGTAAGGCTTCAAGCACTGCACACACTGGGATATCTCCTATAATCACAGACAGTACCTCAAACACAAAGCAGAAGAAAAACCCACAAACTTAATAAACTTGACAAGTCTGAACACCTGAAACTGAATTCTAGCTTGCAAGTGGCTTAAGCCAAGCACTCGGTAGCCAAAAGCAGTCTTTTAATCAGCTTCAAATGGCTTTGGATGGGAGCCTAGTTTTTGTTCCTTGTGTTTAAATTTCCATGGGTATTTAGGGGCTCTATGTCCTACTTAAGCATGACAGTGTGAAGTAGCAGCCTGTTTCAAGTAGCTTTGTGAGCACCACTTGAGGTTACACTATATATTGCATTTCTAGAACTCAAACACATGCTCTTTCAGAAGACACAAATTAAAGGAATATTTTGCTTCACCATCTTCCTCCCATTAACATGAGAGTGCCTCTTTACATTTCATCTGGTCAACACAAACTTGTAAAAAAAGATGATTTTTCTTAATTCCTTGAAAAAATAACCCTATACATACTACTTTACAATCCTGATATTCAGCCTTAGGTGACTTTGGTTTACACATTGCATTTTTTCATAATGCATCTTTTTATTACTCTAAGTAACTCCTTAGTAAGGAACTCCTCCCCTTTCTCCAAGGACGGAGGGTGTGACTTGTATTCCTTCATACAAATGTTGAGTCTTGATTATGATTGTTGTATTGACATAGCAAAGTATGTATTAAAGATTTCTCTTGATCTGCAAAGGTGATCAGAAATTAAAAGTGAAGTTGTATCATAAATTCTGTATTATGCTACTTATAAATTGCACAACATTCATTCTGTTGTAGAACTCATGTGCCATTCTAAAAATAAATTCTGTGCTATATTAATCATAATATCTTGTTAAGAAAATAACTCTTTAATTGTTCCTATGATTTAGTGCCACCACCATTCTGCCAAAGATCCCTGAAAGAACCTCAGTGTTCTGCCTGCCTCCAATATACATATTTACAAATAGAGAGTAAATGTTTTTTAGAATCTGACTAAAATCTCAGATTTCAGAGGGGAGCTCTGATCTCCCACACACATGTGATCCAATCATGAGCAATTTCTATGGAGGAATCACGTGTTGTTCGGCTCAAGGCTCTTTTTCCTCTAGAGCTCCTGATGGATAGAGGATGAGTCCCCACGGACAATTCAGGTCTACCTTTCCAGCAACCTCAGTCACTTCACCACTGCCATCCACAGTGGCAGGAGAAACTGAAATACTGCAAAGGCAGAGACAGATGATGAGGACGAAAACAGGAATGAAGAGAGCAAGGAAAGAGATTGAGTATGAAGGAGAAATGGGCGGAGAGGGTCAGGACAAGCTCCAACTGGGGAAAGCCTGGGTTTACTAGGAGAGGGAATTGAGATCAGCAGGTTGGTAGGAATCAAGCAAGCAAGTCAGAGTGAGGACAGACTGAAGAGCTGAGGCTGAGGGCACGAAAAAAGGACTTGATGAACTACCTTGCCAACATCTGGGGAAGTACTGGAAGCACATCCTGAACAGGAAGCTTTCAAGCTGTGATTAGGAGAAAAGGTGGCTTGTTTTGGACAAGGAACACAAGGGGGAAGGAAATGCTAAGAGCAGCAGTAGAACCCAGCACAGAGCAGGAAGAGTTTCTAGCTCATGCAGAAAACTCCAAGGCAGTAAGTATTAAAAGAAACAAGGTTAGCAAAATCTTGACCTGTGTGAGGGAATGGAACAGGCCAAGGAGGAAAAGTCAAGCAGGAGGAAGATGACTAACATTTAAGAAGAGATAAGCAGTCTTGTGGTCACTGGAAAACATTTTCTTCCTCCAGCAACATTTTGATCCTCCATAAATGATGACAACATCCTCCAGTAACCCATGAAGCAAAGAAACGCATCAGGGATAAGTTCCAATGCTATTACTTAACTACACTGGTGAAATTATTTTCCCTTTAAATTTTGTCAAAATCAAGATTTATGAAGTTACAGGGTTTCTTTTAAGAGGTTGATGAAGTTGGAAATGCATACTCTCAAAACTTGGGAAGTATCAGAATAGAGATTACCTACAGCAACTATGAAAAATGTGCATTAAACATCCTGATCACTTATAATTTCCTATTCCTTAATAATATTATCCCAAGTCTGCTTCATTAAAATCCAAGCCATATTTATGTAACTTGCAATTAGAAACAGAGGTAGAACATTTGTTCTCTTCACTGCCATTTGCATCAAGATTCAACTAAAACCCAAAGAACTGTTTTTATCACGTCCAAAAAACCATCATGATCCTGAATCAGTATCATATGTAGAACATTTTCTTACTGAACTCCTGAGCAGAAAAACATAAGGCCAAATTAAAAGCATTTAGTGCTAGAGTATGTCCCTGAGTATTGATTAATCATTTTCCCAGTCTGGTACAGCATGGTCTACCACCATCTGTGCATGGAGCCCTTCAGCCCCTCCTTCAGTCCCTACTAGCACCGGCTGGAAAGCAGAAATCTCACCCTGCAAAGCATTCCCTCTGAAACCTCTTTTTGCCCCATCTTATGGGCAAAGTTAAAGAAAAAGCTGGTTCCAAGAGAGCGCTTTGGAGACCAACTGAGCTTTTTGAAAAACAAAAACCAAACCCAGTTCTTTTTTCCTGGCTACCAGAGTCCTGCTAAGCCCAAAGCAGGAGTTCTGGAACAGGCAGAGGGAGGTGTGTGGCTCACAGGCTGGGAGGGGACAGGGAGCAGGAGCCCTGCGTGGTGCAGTCCCCGTGTGCCTGCCAGGAGCCAGCAGCTCCGGCACGGCAGGAAGGCATCAATTCCATCAAGAGTTCTGCCAGGATTCCCACAGAGCATTTTAACTGAATCACATCAGCATTTTTCAACAAAATCAGTTCCCCAGGAGAAAATTTCCCATCTACTCCAAAATACAGCACTCTTATGCCTGCAATCCAGTACACTGAATAAAGTTGGTATTTTATTGAAACATTGAATGTTTAATATTATTTAAAACCCATTTTGTTTGCCTTGTTCCATTATCTCTTGATCCCTCTATATTATAAGTAAGAGAATCCAAATATGTTTCACAATGGTTACCACATAGAAATTCATGTTACTGAGCTAGGGGATGCAATTCCAAATTGTGATTGTTAAGGGCTTTCTTGTTAGGATTACTTACATACCTGAGATTCGTACATCAGAAAAGGCTTAGGTTTTTATAGCAATTAGAAAGTTGATTCAGCAAGCAACTTTCAAAAGTGAAGAGTATGGAAGTGTGGGCTATACATTACTAAGAAACAGTACAGAAGCTGCTAACACAGACTGCAAGGTGTGTTCAGTGTGTAGCTTAATAATATACCAGGGAAGATAATTTACTCCAACATCCTAAATTGGGCAAGTAGCAATTCAGGGAGACACCAAAACATACTCAAGTTTGCAACTGTTAAGTCCCAAGGAAAAAAATTGAAAATTATTCCACATTGTAAAGATTCCCAAAGTAGTCTTACTACCTAGACAGATTAAACAGAACTATAGCTCTTAATGTCCTCATTTCTTTTACTCACCTGAACTATTTCTAGGGACAGCATTTGTAACAATATTATTGACATATATTTAGTACTGCAGCCACAGGTGTTTAAGCAATGCATAATAAATAATTTATTTCTGTAAATCAGGTCATTCCCGATTCAGTAAGAAATTCAGGGCTACATCCCTAAATAACTCTTACATCCCTTTTCCAACATCAGACTAGAAACTGGCATAGCCTCAGTAAGTTAAAAATGCTTCCTTACACCACTGTAGTTTCCACTATTTTAGAGCAATAAAGAGACTGAGAAGCACTTCAAATAAGTAATGCAAAGGTGTTGCCTGAAAGTGGAGAGGCTGGTCAGCCCTGAATATCCTGTATTATACTTCTCAAAATTAGTTAGCTGGCTTCATTTTCCTCTCAGCCTAGCACTGTGTTCAGCTCACACAGCCAAGTGTAACATATGTATGGTATGTAAGGTATGTGTAATATACCTTAGAGCTTCAGAGAAGCTCCAAACAATCAAGCAGACTGCTGGGTGCAACAGTGGAAATATGCCAAGTAGAATGGATTTGAAATATATATTTTAAAGTATTTATTTGCTTACCATAACATACACCGTGAAAGATCACATTTATTTTCCCCCTGATACCTACAGGACTGAACCATTTCAGCCACATGTTCAGAAAATTCAACATGTTAGGAGAAAGTTAGGCTAAACTATATTTTTGCCAAATTATTAGCTTGGCCTTCCAACATGTCAGATCTTCTGGTAAAATCCAAACATTAGATCTACATTTAATTTCTCATCTTCTTTCAAGAGGACAAATATTTCACCAAATCAGTCAGCCGCTTCTTACAGCACTAACAGATACAATTACCCTCCTTTGTGGCTAAAAGGACATAAGATGGCACTGAACATCACATCCTCCAGAAAACAAAGAACACAGCTTTCAGAAACAGCTGTGCTGGATATGAGGACATGAAGCTCTGTCCAGCTTCCAGGAGAAAGCAGCAAGAAAACACATTCTTAATGAAGCACATTAGCGAGACAAATGAGAGGCAGTTCCATTGCATTAAATACTGTTTGCAAGGGAAGTTGAACAGAATCTACCCGTTTTACAAAGCTGTTACCATTCAATCAAATGCATTCCACTTAATTTGCAAAGACATGGGTTACCAACAGCAGCACTGAATGCAATTAAGAGCACTTGCTTGAAGAACACAACAGACTGATTGATGTCAGTGCAGAAATGTTTTCTCAAGAGTACACCATCACCCAACCACACTGCATGAATCCAGTTGTGCCTAATCAATGGCCTCCACATATAATTTTTCAAGCTCCCAAAGTGTGTTGAGAAGAGCAATGATAATTTCAAAGGGGACAGTGGAGAGCAGATCACCATCTTCAAATTTTAGTTAGGGTGCATACCAGTGGTAGAAATTGTAAGGCTGACAGTGACCTACTAGTACAATAAAGTTTGAAAAATATGGCTTTAGACCTCAGACTTGCAAGAAACGCTCATCTAGAAAAATATGTGTAGCTACTATATGGGCATGAAACCCCAGGACCTTGTGGTTTCTATTCAAGAGACAAAAAAGTCAGCTGGCTGCTCTCCAAACCAAAACCCATATGCATTAGAAATTTAAGATACAAGACAGTTTAAATAAATCTTTGTAATAGGTCAGATCCAGATCTCACTTTTGTACATTCATGTCTCAGCTGATCACATTCCAAGTACTTTAAAAGCAGCATGGACGCAAGAAACTATTGCCTTTAGCAGAAGGGCTAAAATTCACATCCTTCTCTAATCTGTTTCAATGGATCCTAAAAGCAAATGGATACTTTCATCATCAGGTAGTATACACATTCTCTACAAATATTAAAACTCTCGTTGGCTATTTTGCTTGAACAACACAAGATGCATGAATTTAAGTATGACTTATTAAACATGGAATTAAAACATTTATTATGATTACTTTCAGATCTGTGTGACTTGCATTCCATTTCATTGAGTGCCTGCCTAGCACATTATGAGGTAAAGGAAGCATGCTCCAAACCGTATTTTTTCTTAGCATTCATTACACTTTCTGCAGCCAGACTTTCCATCTCGTAAGGAATCACTAAACACTCCTTACCTGAGTAAAAACCAGTGATCAGTGTTGCACATGGCATTCCAGATGACAAGTCATCAGTTTAATAATGGCAAGTTTCCAATTCTGTTTCACTTAGCAATCTAAGACAGCGTGTCAATAAAACTGTAGTTGATTAAATTTTTCTCTTTTCAACACATATGCCTTTGAATTTATCCAGCATTTGAGGGTAGCTTGTGGTGAGTTATCCCTGGCAGGCAGCTAAGCACCACCCAGGTGGTTGCCCACTCCCTCTTCAGTGAGAGGGAAGAAGCAAATTGGAGGACAAAAAAAAACTCCCAAGGAAAGATAAAAGACAATTTAATAAGTGACAGAGTAAGTTTTCCTAGTGATACAGAAGTATCAAGTGAAGTTTACTTGAAAGTCAACTACCATTTACTTCATGCCACCAGCCTGTTAATAAGATGCATAAAATTCCAAAGTATTCAGATACATTCAGCAACCAGCCATTGGCACAGACTAAAAATAAACTCAATTTCTTTTGCATGTTTGATATAACATGGGAGGTTTTAATTGTATTTTTTATTAGAAAAACCTAATCATGCCAAACCAGGTGTGTAATTAAAAGCAAGAAACTGGTTATTCACCTGCCTGAACATCCCTTCTCTGAATTTTCCTTACACTTGACAAGTGAAACTGGTAGGGTAGCTTAAATGCCTACAGAAATCCAGGGCTTACTACACAGCAAGCTTGAGGCACAACCCCACAGCAGAAACTACAGAAACCAAGATATAAATCTGAAGTCAAACTAAATGAATCAAGTAGCAGATTTAAAAACAGAATATTTGAAGGATCCCAGTTGTGCATGCATGATGAATTAATTTATGCTAAGAATTTACATAGAATAAAAATAGCTTATTCTTCTAGTCTTCATGACTGCAGAGATCACATGATTGCTTGCATAATTAAAAGGCAGATGTACTAATAAACCAAGGTGTGACAAGAGCGAGACACTTAAGAATTGTCCCCATGCACATCATTCAATCCTGTCTAATTCCTTTAACTCTTAAACATACAAATTATCACTTTTAAAATCTCAGTCTCATATTCACATTTTGAGAACTTCCACTAACTTTCCAATACATGTGTAACTATAAAACACATATGAAGCATACCAACACAAAAACAAGTGGAAAAGCTTTACTGACCCAGATTTATGCTGAGTTTTTACACAAAGCACCTCTAATTATTCTTAAACTTCAAAATAAAGCAAAACAAAGAATAACCAAAATCCACACAATATTCTATAGCTGAACACAGAAGAAAGGGTAACTGTTTTTGTCACCTAAAGTATTACTTTCAGTTTAGAAGCTACTGTGGAAATTTTATGACCTTGTGGTGGGTGATAACACACAATGATTGGATCCTATCAATAATCTGCAGGCAACTGAAGTATTTGGAGGCCACCAAGCTTTCCCAAAGCATTTTCAGCATCTTTTTTTTTTTTTTTTTGCTACCCCTTGCTGTCCCCACTTAGACCACAATGGACAGAAATAGAATTCAAACTGACCAAATCCACTCCTTGCTCATGCTGACAGAGAGGCACTGGAGATGGGAGGGGATTCTTTATAAATTCAACTGGGGAGAGCAGTGGAGACTCCTTACCACCCTCACAGCCATTCCACCAAGAAGGTCAGAAGACATGAAGGGAGTATTTCCTCTGGAAGCTGGTAATTTCCAGAAGGCAGACCACAGACATGAAGCACAAGACCTATAACCACCTGATGCCTTCCAAATGCCCATCATTTCTTACACTTAAACACTGCTTTCCTGTAACGTTCCGAGTTCCATACCATCATTCAGGAGAACTCATTTGCTTTCAGACTGTTTTTTCTCCCAGTCTAAGTACTTGTCCAGAGGGGATTTCTTGGATAATCGAAGTCATTCAGGGCTGCTATTCACCAAGTTGTATGATCTTGTTCGCAAAGTACTTGAATTACATACTCTCTTATTACATTCTCTTCTTTCCTAGAATTCGCTCCTTCTTTCCTTTCATTAGGACTTAACCACAACATCAAAAATCTCCTAATATTGGTCCTCTGCAGAGGAACCAGTTTTAGGTACTTGTTTTTATACCAGGCCTTGTATTAAATGGCTTTTCTCAGAAGCCCTTATTTCACATAGTATAAAGTAGCATGTGGCAGATTTAAAGACCAACACAGAACGTGATTACTCACACTACACAAAACCACATCCATGGATTCCTAACCACAAGACACAAATTTCTAGTATCCATAGCATGCATTTAATGGAGGCTGAACAGAGGGTTTCCAAATAGAAAACACTTAAACTCAGAAAATTTCTGAGTGACAAATAGCTCAAATTTGGAAGACAACCCATGGAAAATATCATACATGCCTGACCTGTTCTTGTGCTCTTTCATTGTGACAGAGAGATACTCCAGATATGTCCACAAAATGTTTCTCCATTCCAGGTTTCAGAAAGAATTACTCCAAAACCAGTGTCAAATGATGGGCCACAGGAAAACTGTCTATAAATTCTTCCTAGTGCCTCAAGGTCTACAGTGAGCAAGCTGAGTGGAAACTAAGTGGAGAAATCCCTAAATAATTTGAACTGTTTTACCCACTTTCACAGAGCAAAAATTGGAACTGTTTTTGCAATTGGAAAAGGAATTTTTTTCCTTATCCCAAACCTATAAATTAAAAAAATTTTAAAAATTACACAACTCAAAGCAATCACACAAAATGCTTAAATCCTGCCTTGTATGCAATTACCATTTTCCTGTATTCTTTACACTCATAAAAAGCTTTTTATGCTCATCGCCTGTAACTCCTTCAGTTAATTTTAAACTTTTTGTTGTCTTCTCCTCTTTCATAAACCTGAAGTTATCCTATTTGTACCATACCTCTGGACCAGTTGATAATCAGCATTCTAATGGAATTACTGTCCCTTCTCAACAACCAGCTATGTTCCAGTTCTGTTCATTTGTACAAGCAAACTGTCTTCTGTCTCTTCTCTCTCTGTGTGTGCACATTCAATCCTACAATTCAGGAAAAAAAATCCTAATCCACACTACAACTAAGAATATCCCAGGCTGCGTTCCCTGCCAGCTCCGTGCAGTCTCTCAGAAATCTCACCAGTAAATAATATAACTTGCTTTTATGCCAACACACAGTCATCTACTTCCATTCAAGACTTCTTCCCTTCAACCAAAATCAAGTCTTAGCATGTAACATAATCTCTCAGACTTCTAGCAACCAGCAGATCAGAATTTAACTTTCCTTCCATCTCCAAAAGCTCTCCCTCAATCAGCAGATTTGTTACGATGCACACCACAGACATTTAGATTCCTAACCCAAACAAGCTTATAAATTAATAATTCCCTATATTCTGCCACTGTTTGAATAAGCCTCATCAACTTATTCTACAAAACAACTTCTCATCTCAGGTACATTTTCACCATCCTGCATTTTTATGATTTCAGAATTCTCTCTGGCCTATGACAAAACAGAACAAACCCTCCTGCACAGACTTATCCCAGTCACATTTGTGTGGAATGCTTCTCCAAAGGAGATGAGACTTGCCAGTTGAACCAAGCCACTAATGAAAGAAGTATACGTGTTTCTCTCTCTGCATTATAGGGGATAAAACTCCCCCAGCACAACTATCTGTTGTTTCTTCCAGGAGGTTGTTCAGAGAAAGAAACTTCTCCTCATCCTTTTCCAGGCCAAGGACAAGGGAAACAAGCTTTTATTTCTGACACTACTTATTCACTGATTCCCCTCCAGCTAACCAAGCCAACTATTTGGTTTTGCTTTCAAAATAAGTTACTTTTGAACCCTCTCCTGTAGCCAATTGAATCAAAATGCTGACTTCAAATGATCAGCAGTAGGCACTGCCACAGACCCATCGGGCTTTCAGGCAACACCTTCACGCCTTGTCCTCCACTAGGAAAAGGCTTGTCCAGTGCTCTGCCTCATCACATACAAAGAAACTTCCCATCAGTTACACTGCCTCTGCACCACAATCACTCACACTGAACACCACGGTCTCATTTCTTTGTACTCCATCAGTTTCCTGAAGTTGTATTTTGAACTGGAGTCAGCTCCAACAGGCATATTTGCTTGATCCTACACAAACAATAACACATAGAGAACTCTCAACTAACAAGGCAGTTGCTAGTCAAAAATGTAAGATATGCAAGCAACTCCTCCCCATTTCCTGCATTTTTAGCAGCTCTAAACAAATAGCAGAAGGCTGTTGTAGTACTTGGGGCTGCTTCAGAGTGATCAAAGATAAATAACAAGGTTGGCTCTCCATTAACAACTCAATTCCAGTCACTTTAAGTCAGTTTAAGAAATGTCATGGCATTCCCAGACGAAAATAAATAGACTCCTTAGGATCTCACAACACTTCTCCCCTCCTGAAGTGAATTGGAAGTAAAGACTGAAATTATTATGGTAATATTAACAAGATTTTTTTTTCAGAAGCAGATATTAATTGAGAGCCATTGAGGTTGGGGTGGGGAGATTGCTGCAACACTGCAACTTGAACAGTATCTCTCCTTTCCAGCTACCTGCTTGATTGTAGAACACCTCAGCCTTACTTTACATTCATATGGAATGAAAACTAGGGCAGGGGGAAGGCTCTAAGGGCAGGTACCATGTGTTTTCACAAGGAATCTCCTTCCTGCTTTAACCCATCACAAGGTACCCTGTGTACTTGAACATCCTGACCTACCACCACAGCTACACAAGCAAATGGCACAGTTAATGAGCACTAGTGAGACACAACCAGTCTGCTTTTAAAGCCAGCGGTTATGAAGGGAGATGTGTGCAACACTTGTCTATCCACTGAGAGAATGAAGGAAGCAGTCTCAGTGTCACTTAAAAATGCTGCATGCTTTTTTAGGCCAGTAACCTATCTTCTGACTACTGGCCATTAAAACTGCACTGTAAATCACAGTTTCTTATATTGTGGCACCCAAAGTCCACACAGTGCTCAAGGTGAGGGCACACTTGAGGAGAGGAGGAGAATCACCTCTCCCAACTAGCTAGTGCTTGATGCTGGGTTTGGCGCACCCCAGCATTTAGTAAGCTGCTGCAGTTCCTTCTGAATGGTAGTTGCTCCTGGCATTTCCTTCGTTTCCAACAAACTACATGTAGGATCAATAAATACTGAAAACAAAGTAATTACATTAAGAGTGGCCATACAAGACATTCCTGACTTTCTCAATAGAATGAGCACTGGTTCAAGTTTCACAGAAATGAACTTCAGCTCCAAGGCCAATAACCCCTACTCTCAAGAGTTCCTATAAGCACCAGTTCTCAGTTCTAAACCAGATATACTTTACTAGTACACGAAAAAAAATTTTAAAAGTTCAATGTAGTAAGACAACTTGATCCAATCAACATGTAAATCTGAAATAAAAAGAACCAAAGCATGCTGGAAACTAGCTGTAGAGTGGACTTGTAAGGCAAAAAGTGTTCAGCCTCCAATAGAAAGCTGGTGATAGAAGCAAGAGTCTCTCCATGACTACACCCAAGTAAGACTACGTTTGCCTCCCATAGCCAGGGAAGAGCATCTAGATTCAGTGGTGGGAAAATAAAAAAGGAATGAGGAGGAGGTATAAAAGGAGAAACAAAGAAGAACAAGAAAAGAATAAGAGTAGAACTACACTGTGTGGGTTAGAGGACAGGAGAACACATAGGAGAGACAAAAAAAGGTAATGCACAGAACAGTGCAGGAAGTGATTTGCTCTGATCCTTCACAGGAAAGAAACAAAATCAACTTATGAACCCTGTAACAGGGACTGTGAATAGCTAGATAAGTTGGGACAGAACACATGAAGAAATCAGAGTCTCTCCAAAATCCAGTACTTTCTCTCCAGGTTTCACTCTGTGGGTAGCACTGTGTGCTTAGACTTTCCTAACAGGCAGTAACAGAATCACCTGGCTTTGCACCATACATTCTGCACAGTGGTCACAGTCTGTATTAAACCCATTCTCTAGGTCAAAACACAAATGTTACTTTTCATCTCCAGCAATATCTTGAACAATTAAGGAATATTTTAAAAAATCAGGTGAAAACAACCACCCTCAACCAGCCCTCATCTCTTTTGCTCAGTGAGGTGAGGGAAGGATGAAAGAGAAGTGGTAGGGAAAGGGTGAGAACATGTTCCAATGCTCAGCACTACTCAGTTTATGTTTTCTTCTTTTTACCAGCAACTCAAATTCAACAGGCAGTGACAATCCAGAGATAGGTGACCTGGCTGACAGCTGCAAAATGTCCTGGTTTGACATGGACACTTGTTGTATATTCATTTTCCACTTTCTCTGGAAACAGCTCCCCTGATAAGTTTGGATTATGTACCACCTTGCAAAACAGAGCCTAGACTATGGCTTGTCAATAATTTAATGTATCAGAGTTTGCAGTGTATTATTCTAAAGCACATATCAAGGCTCTTCAATTGGCAGCTCTTAACTGATAAAAAAATCCCTTCTCTAGCAGCAAAAAGTCAATTATTCTTCCATGACTTCAAGAATCACTGTAACATTGTCAAAACTGATAAACACCAGGTTTCAAGCAGTTTGTGGGTAACATTTCTTGACCCCTCTAATAAGAGCTATGTCCAGTTCTCTACACAAGGCTTGAGATCATCATGGTCTGTACACACGCTCACCACAGCTAGTGGGGAGTTAAAAAAGGAAAGTAAAAAGCCCCAAGAAATCCTGCACAGCCCTTCTTAGCTGCAAGAGGCTCACCCTTGTTCTAAAGCACTCAATGCTTCTAGTAACTCTGACAACATAGAGAACACGTCCTCCCTCTTGCCCTGTGGAACTAATCAGTAGTTTTGTATAATAAAAGAAATAGAGCTTACTGTCCTCTCCTAACTGTTGTAAAGTGGTAAGTTACTATTTATCCAAAAGCTGGTTTGAGAAAAATATTTCTTGAGGTATCTTCATAATTACAAAACTCATGAAAGTTCTGTACTCCATATTATTGCTCTAATGGATTTTTATGTGTTAACCCTGTCAAAAACATTCAGCAGCTCAAAACTACTGAGTGTGGCAGAGCACAGTGATCATCACACTTCTCTGACCTCCACACAGGTATTTTTTCAGCTCTTAAATTAATTTTTGCATACAGAGAGAGAGAGATGCAGGAAATATTGAGGTTACAAGTATGTGAATAGAAACTGACTCACCACAGTCCTTTGCTTATTGGGCAGGAAGACTCTAACAATAGGCTTCTGTGGAGACTTAGGGTTACTCCGTGACATATCAGCAGGGTTTTGATAAACTGAAAGGGATGAAGGTGCTACAGAGAGGCTAGAGGAGGAAGATGATGCAACTGTGTCTGTTGAAGCTGAACTGGAGACAGAGAAATCAGTTCCATTTCCCATGGATTCCAGTAACTGCTGTTCTCTCTGCTGTAGAGCATCGAGCTTGCTGGTGTACTCTTCATAGGCCTGTGAAGGACCAGCAGCTGTTTTAATCATGTTCTAACCCCAGACAAAACCAGAAATCCAAACTTGGTTTAGATTAAATCGAACTTGAAACACTTCCTAAACTCATAAAAATTTCCCAAGAATATGAACAAAATGATCTGATCATATTTTTCAGGACACAATGAAGAAATAGCTTTCAATACATCATGTTAAGTCTTCTGAACCAACAAGTCATGTTTTAATAAATTAACTGAAGAAATGGATCAAAGAAATCGTAAGTTACAGTTTCAAAGCACCTGTACTGAAGACTCTAATTCACAATCACTTAAAAAAAGACAAATCTTTAACCAATATTGCCAGATGCATTACTGAATTACTGATCCAGAGAAATTTATCATTCTGTTGGAATGACATTTAAATACCTCTAATGCAATAACTTAGAGAAAGCTCAAATCTGCTTTTTATCCTTTGTATCTGAGGGCTCACCTAGCTCACTGTACACCATCCTTCCCCTCTGGCACTATCCTTTCATATCAAATAGTACAAAGAATGTTTTTCAGTTAGAGCACAACACAATTTGCCCTCTTTCAAAGCCATCCATAAACACATAAAAGTGATCCTTTGAAAGTTTTTTAGCATCTTTTCAGCATGTTTACATAAAACCTGACTACACCGATCAAGTTTCTGAAACAAACAAATAAAATCACTAATATTAAATTTGACCATTAAGTGTTTATTAAATGTAGTCAAGTTAAATATTATTGCCAAGATCTATAAAACAAATACATAATCAGTGTATATTTTTCTTTAAAGTTTGTTACCCACAACTCTGTAACAAGAAAACTTTGATCGGTATCCAATACTAGAACCATTTCTTCAGTATATAAATTAATAGAATATATTAAAAACTCTTAATCAGTTAAGCAACCTGTGTTTCATGCTACAGAACAGTATCAGTGTTAAGCGACATGTTTAGACCTTGTTTAGACCTCTACAGAAAAGAAGAAACAAAGATCTTCCAAACCTAACATGTAAGCAGTAGGGAATGGAATTTTCTGCTTTCCTCTACAGCATGACCAAGAACCAGAACAATATGCATAAATTCTTGTTTGACATTTTCAAGCATTTTTATACAAAAGAAAAATACTTTCTGGTTCTGTTTTTAAAAATTATTTTATTTGTTTTCCTACTTCTTTTATTCATAACTGTTGCTAATTAAAGTTACGGGAGAACTGAGCTGACCAAAAGGTCTGCAGTGTCTACAGTGGGAAAAAGAAAAATAAAGAGAAAAAACAACCAATATTTAGTAGTGCAGCCACAAGTACTACATTTTATTAATAATTTATTTCTCCAGGTTAAATGTGCAGGCTCATCTAATCTACACTGGTTTTGTTGTGTAAACAGTGGTTCATCCCTCCCTTTTTAAGAAAGCTTAGCATCCTTCCAGGATAGACCTATGTTCAAAATTGTCATCATCCCCACACAGTTAACAAAGAAAGTGATAATTTGATAGAGAACCAAGACAGAAAAAGCATTTTAGAGAACGGTGGTGAACATCAAAGTTCCAAACACTAAATCTAAGGGTTCCACTTTTGATAAACATATATTAGTTGCAAGAAACTGAGAACTATTTAATATTTCTTTTAAAAACTGAAGATGTCTAGCATTTCACAAATAGACCCCAAACTCCGCGACTTAAAACCAAAACATTTTCACTCTAACCCAACTGTACTGTCAAAAGTAAATTGAAAGGTTACCCAACTATAAATAATGACATTTTTTGGCTGTACAGTAACACATGTGTCTCTTCTACTTCCAGGATCAACTTCACATGGAAACTTGAGTAAAAGCTCCATGTGTCAAGAATTATTTTCAGTAAACAAAAATTAGGAAACATAAACTGTTACCATTTCACCAATACTTTTCTAAATACTTACTTCCCTTTCTCATGAACATTGCAAAATATTATTCAAACACACGCAACATTACATTGCTTCCGGACACTTGTGGGTTTAGTTCCTTCACAAAATTACACACGACTTTCAAAATACTCAATCCTACAATGTTTACATTGGCAGTTTAATCTGTCACTAATGCAAACTCAAAGTCAAATGATTTCTCTTAAGAGAATAAACAGTGAGTATGGAAAGCTGGGAGCTGCTGCTGGCTTTGAGTTCTATACCACGGATTTCTGCAAAAACCTCTTTATTTTTTCTGAGAACAAAAGCTCTCAAGTACCATACAGTTATTCGGTGTCATAGCAGAAGATCCCACAATAAAACATAAAGATACTAGAAATGCATTGCTAGACTTTAAATATATTTTTCTCCTTAAAAAAAAAATAAATCTTACACAGAAGGAGCAACAGTACATGCTCAGAATATCTCCAATAAAATGTCATTTCACAAAGGTTTAAGTACTTTAGGGAAACAATTTCATCTGATAATTAGCAATAGATGTTACAAAGGCAACAACATCAACTCAAGACAGAATTGTTCTGCAGAGTTAAAGTCAAAGACTGTTACATCAGCAAGTATGGCAAATATTTCTAGCTAAAAGAAAGACTATATCGCAGATTTGGTCTATCTACAAAACTGTTCTGCAGCATCAGTCACCTTAGCAGATGGGCATCTACAGCTACATAAACCTTCAAGTCAGTCAAGTCCCTCTGAGTCAACTGTGGGGTTTATTTCTGACAGTGTTTTTAAAAAAAAACCTAAAAAAAAAAAATTAAGCCTGTACAGAATCAACAACATGAACATATCGTTAAATGAAGGATTCCAAAAGCAATTCAGAAGGAAGACTTAAGGAAATCTGGACTGTGATCCCGTCAGTTTACACATTCCCATTAAAAAGTGAGTAATGTTCTACATAAATCTTGCTTGATGTAGAATCACAAGAGAGTTAAAAAAAAAGAAAAAAAGGTTGGAAGATATCTTCAGAAGTCATCTAGTCCAAACACAATTTAGCATACAATTTTAAAATTCAATGAGGTTGCTCAGGGCCTTGCCAAAGCAAGCTTTGCAAGTCTTGAAAGATGGAAATCCCACAAACTCTGGGCAGCCAGTTCCAGAGCTCAAATCCCATGCTCATGATGAAGAATTGCCTCTTATGAAACGAACTTGATGTTCACTACCTATGACATTGCCCCTTCCCTGTTTGCTGTGCAGGTCTGGAAAGAGTCTGAATCTCTCTTTAGGTCGAAAGAGCCTGCAGATTCCTCCCAAAGCTTCTCTTCCCCATGCTGAACACCACTCCAAAGCAGCCACACAAGTAGTAAGTGGATGGGTGTCCCTTAATTTGCTGATGCAGCCCAGTGTGAGGTTTGCTGCTGCTGTCATGAGAGTGGGTCACTGACAGCTCAGACTGTTCACAACTTGGTGTGAATTTACAAAGTTTCATTTCACAAAGTATACATTTGAAAAGTTGAATATTAGATTAAAATCTGCACAATTTCTTAATCTACATATAATCCTATTGTTATCCAAAACAGAACAAAAAGTGAATTTTAATTATATTGCACATCAGTATATTTGCACATCATCTAATAGTCTCATACATGTGAGAATACCCCTGAGACGCCAGCTAAGTAAAATGCATCAAGGCCTGATAAGCCACAAAGTCCAACTAAAGCATTGCAAGTTGGCATATTTATATTCAATGTGCACACATGCCAAAATACAACTGCTGTCTTATTCTGCTGTATATATTCTGCAGCTTTAACTGCTGTATAGCCTCAGGAGCAGCAGCCTTAAATGTTGCGACCTACTGAAAATAAAAACTGACCTCAGAAGTCAACAGAATTTGAAAGATGTTATGCAGATGTGCCAAAAGAGTTCTGTTGACAAGATGAGGACAAAGGATTTTCTCAAAAATATATGCATATTTTTCTTACATATAATTTATATTTTATTTGAAATTTGCTTTCTTGGGCCATGACCAGGCTACACATTCCAGAGACATCACCTAAGGAAATCAAAAGCAGTAATAATTTCTTAAAAAAAATTTAATCTGTGAGAAACCCAAGTAGTAAAATATGATTTCTCCTTCTCTCTGCTCCCTACTATATCTGGTTAGAACACCAGTCTAGACTCAAGCAGGTAACTGTTTTTGCCATGCTCTCTCTCTTCCTCAATCAACTTTAGATAATATCCACGCATTGCATGAATCAAAAGCCTAAAGTGCAGGTTCCTGGTCTTTGAAACTGAGATTGTGTTTCTGTTTAAAAGATGTCTGACCTTTTAGGCTGTTGATCAAATGCAAATCCCACTATGTTAAAAGGGAGCTGAAGATAGACAGTAACATACGTCACAATTTCTTCATTTAGTAAGACTCCTAAATCTGTACTTAGTCTAACTTTAGACACTCCAGTTTTGATCCAACATACTTGAACAGCATCTGTTAGGAGCCTGGTACAAATCAATCTGAAATTCCCCAGAGGGCCACCAGGTTTCCCAGTGTCTGTATGCAGCGTTAGCATTTTCCTGGAATCCCGCAGTCTGGAACAATCTGAGATTCATCACCAAGAGCTATTTCAGACTATCTCCCTGCTGTTGCAAAAAGCATACTTCAGATCAGCAAAGAGGTAATCTTCTCTAATTAACTAATTTGACCTCCTGCATGGATTCTTCAGATATACAGTAATAAGAAATTAAATACTCTCCTGACGTTCAACAGCCAAACTCTCAAAACTGAGACCAGCAACGCCTCTGAATAAAACACGTCCAGGCAAAGAGAAAACTAGGAAAAAAAAAATTACAGTAGCTGGGGGCAAACATACCTCTATCCCTACGATTCTCATTTTAAATTGCTTCCAAGAGTAGAAGTAAGAAAGAAAAGGATTCCTTCAAGACAGTATTAGAAAGCTGATAGAGCTTTAAGACTTATTTTGATACCACTGTAACTCCATATATATATGCATATTGTTTCATTTTGTGTGAAGTCCAAATTAAAAAAAACAAAACCAAACCAACCCCAAAAGGCTTGGCAGTTTAGTCTTGGCCTGTTAACTGAAGTAATCTACAGGTTCAGATTGTAACCCCATCCCAGACAGCAATTTACACATGAACAGGCCAATACTGTTCCAGTTCACATAGGTAAGGGCTGGCAGGTAATACTGGACACATGACTATAGGGCAAAAAGGACACACAACAGTTGGGAAGTTTAAATAGGTAAGGCCTCCCTGAACAGTCACTAAGAGTCTGTGAAGGCTGACAAATCTGATTAAGTAATTTAAGCACGATCACTCCTTTCTAAGTTGGAGCTAAGTGCTTTTGGCCAGCCTGGGTCTCTGCAACCCATTTCACTTTGTACACAGCATTTGTTACCAATATACAGGCCTTTACTCTCCTCTCACTATCCTTTTCATCAGTATTTTGTTGGTAGAAACAAAAGAAATACAAATTTTGATGGGTGTTCTAAAGAATACACAACTGCATATTTTAACCATTTTTGCTAAGTGAATCCCAGGTTTACCCAGTATCATAACAGCATCCTTCTTTGCAGTAAAGATTTCCAATATTTACAATGCTCAAATAAACCCTTAGGAAAAGGGTCTTTCCATGTTGAGTCCCAAACTATGTATTTTGGGAAACAGCACTTCAAGGACTGATATAACGCACTAAGATTTTATGTGGGAAGACAAAAATCATTGATGTTTTCAGCTACTGTGATACAGAGTGCTTCCAAAAAGTGTGGTAAAACCTACTGAGAAGTTCCTGCAGCCTCCTTTCCAGATGAAAATAAAAATGCAATTAATGGTATTTCTACATCTACTGAGTCAAGCAGTAATTTCAAATATTTGGAGCACCTCTCCTTTGAAGACAGGGTGAGAGAGTTGGGTTCTTCAGCTTGGAGAAGGCTCCAGGAAGACCTTACAGCACCTTAAGGGGCCCGACAGGAGAGCTGGAGGGGGGCTTTTTACACAGGCATGTAGTGACAGGACAAGGGGCAATGGCTTTAAATTGAAAGAGGATGTGTTTAGATTAGATATTAGGAAGAAATTGTGAGGGTGGTGATAGATGGAATAGGTTGTCCAGAGAAATTGAGGACAGCACAACCCTAAACTGTTCTAGGCCAGGTTGGATGGGGCTTTGAGCAAGTTGGTCTAGTGAGAGGTTCCCAGCCCATGACAGGGAAGGTTGGAACTTGATGATCAGGAAGGTCACTTCCAACCCAAATCATTCTGTGGTTAGACAGTGATTTCCAGGGGTCTGTTTGAGCTGAGGTCACACACAGCGAATGAGAGAAGTTAAAAGTCAAGATTATGTAAGAAGGAAATTTGGCTACAAGCCATTTTTGGATTTGAATACAGTCATTGCTTACTAGATTTATTCTTTCTTCCAGACAGAACAAACAGAAAAGTTTTTCTTACCATCATATTAGAGAACATTGACAAGAGTCCCAAAGCTATTACTAATTATAATGATTAGAAGAAAATTGTGTGGTTAATGACAAGTGTTCTTTTCTTTCTTCTGTACATTTTGTTTCCTTCCCCTGTACCTTAGATACACACTTATAAATCTCTGTGCAGTCTTGGTCTCCTTCCTGAGCCCTAATTTTCCTGCCCAGGGAGGACCAAGGCAAGCAACTTGCTGCCCTCCAGCTTCACACTGCATTTTCCACCCAGGCTTGCATGCTCTGCTCTACTCCCCCTGCTCCACACTCACCTCTGTAAGGCCATCACTGAGGAGTGATGGATCAAGGCAGGGAGATACCCCTAAATCTGAGTATTAACTATTCCTCTTGCAGGAATAATTAAATATATGCTGAACTCAACACAGCACATGTCAATCACTTTCAACATTTCAAGAAAAACACTCCTCTTTTGTAGTCAGTTGATGAAACCTGAAATGATGGCTGCAACAACAGCTGTCAGTTTTAAAGTTCTTTTGGCGTAAAATGCATTGACACTCTCTCCCGAATTTAGGGAGAAAAAATAATCTGAGGGGGGGTGCAAATTTTGTCTTCACTCTCAGATGAACACACAAACAAAAGCTTCATTTCTTCAGCAACTGTAACTAAGGCATAAATTCCTTTTTATTTATAAAAGATGTGTGTTTTATATTCAATGCACAAATAATTTTACAGTAACTTTTGAATGCTCAATTTTCAGAATTAGTTTCTTGTTGAATTCTTTACCTTTCTCTTGAGATTCTGCTCCCCCCCTCTTCCTTTCACTTTTAACTGAAAGACAAAGTTGTCACCAGGTTCAACCATAACTACACTTGACAGGTTTTCAGAGGCAGCTCCAACACAAGCCAGGAGCCAGTGTACAGGGTACTGCAAGTTCTGTGAACACGAGCAGGTCGTGAGAAGTGTAGCAAATTAAAGATATAAGGTCACACAGGAGCACCAAGGAACCAAAGAAACCCTATGCTACTGAAACTCTACACACTAGAAGATGGATGGATGGATGGATAGCTGCCGAACTTGTCAGAAGTACAAAAAAGCCTCGGTTTTGCAAGAAGCATTACAATAAAACTAGATGTTTACATCTAGTGAAAAGCAATAGAGGTGAAAACAGAAGTGTTCATTTGCAGATGCTTACCTAGCAATTAGCTTTGGCTAATTTCAGCTTTTGGTAAAAGACGACAATGTGCTTACTGATAGCAACCTCAAGAGATGATCAAGAGGCACAATCTACAGGAGTCCTTAAGAGCCACATTTCATGGAAGATGCAGAGAGATCAGAGCGGCAGAAGGATTTTAGAAGATGACGGGATTGAGAGCAACCCTGCAGAACAGGTACTGGTGAATGGAAAGTTGGAGATGAGCTGGCAAAGTGTTCTCACAGCACAGAAAGCCAATCATATCTTGGGCTGCATCAATAGCAGAGTGGCCAGCAGGGCAAGGGAGCTGATTCTGTCCTTCTGTGAGGCTCTTGTGAGACCCCACTGGAGTGCTGCATTGAACTCTGGGCTCCCAAGATAAGGACACTGACATGTTGGAGAGGGTACAAAGGAAGGTGACAACGATGATGAGAGGGCCGGAGCACCTCTCCTATGAAGACAGCCTGAGACAGCTGGGGTTGTTAAGCCTGGAACAGTTAAAGGGCCTTTTGATATTTAAGGTGACCTATCAGAAAGACAGGGACAGACTTTTTTAGCAGGGCCTGCTGTGACAGGACAAGGGGTGATGGATTTAAAAAAAAAGAGGGTAGATCGAGACTAGACACGAGGCAGGAAATTTTTATGATGAGGGTGGTAAAACACTGGCACAGGTTGCCCAGAGAGGGGTTGGATGCCCCATCCCTGGAAATGTTCAAGGCCAGGTTGGATGGGGCTCTGAGCAACCTGATCTAACTGAAGATGCCCCTGCTCATTGCAGGGAGGTTAAACTGGATGACCTTTAAAGATCCTTTCCAACCCAACCCGCCCTATGAATCTAAGGCAACAAAGGGAAGGGTGATGTAGTTCAAGTAACACTCCAGCAAAATGATCCACACAGATTCTGGGTAAAAGCAGGACTATACTACAGCCACAAATGAGTCTTTGGCAAAACAAAAATAGAATGATCAGAAAATGGTGGACAGAGTCTAAGTTCCATTACCTTCCCACTCGAGCATTTTGGAGAGAGTACACAGACCACAGCATCAAGACCTGAACACAGACTAGAGGTAGAAGCTTAAGGGGAAAGAGGAGCTCTTCACCAAAGTCAGTGACAATATCCAGGTACAGAACTTGAGCCCCAGACATGACATCATACACTAACTCTGTACATGGGAAGTTCGTTATTTCTAACACTTGGCAGACAGACATTTTAATTTGTGTCAAAACTACTGTGTTTTCTCAGTTCTGCATTTCCTAGAGGCAAACATATTCTTTCACACTTTATCACGTTACATTCAAAACTTTTTACATTTATCTTTGTCCTTCTATGCTGCAACCAGAATTTTTCTGGCCCTTTCTCTGACAAGTGATGGAATACAGGAAGTCAAAACATGAGCTCTAGGAGTGACAAGTTAGATTCAGAAAAATTGCTGCCAAGTAAATGCTGACAACAGAAAGCAAGCCCTGTCTTGACCAAGACAAAAGCAGACAAAAGGTGGGAAAGGCACAGAAGGGACACACTAGATAACTGCTGCTGGATTGAAATGAATAGTAATCCTGCTTCTAACTGTATCTGGCACTCAAGAATAGATTTCTTTTTTTTTTTCTTTCACACTTAGTTCTACCGCAGGAAATCTACACACTAAACAAATTACAGTTCTGCAGCATTTAATCCTGGTCACCTTGATAAATGCATCTGAGGTTGATCTAATCTATGCTAGTGACCATACAAATAAAAAGTTCCTCTCCTCTCTCACACCATCTTCTAGTTCTTGGCTCACAGCTGCAAACTCTTTCCCATCTCTAATCTTAACCACAGCTTTGGGGCTCACTGACTTCATCACAATCAGGTTTAACTACTTGGATGGTAATCCAAAAAACCCAGGATATTTTCCTTACAGGTTAGTGACTGGTAGTGGCTTAGTCAGTGCCAGTACTGCAAGTACCTGAACAAAGGAAAAGGGAGGAACCTCACAGCAAAGAGCTGGGAAGAATAAGCTTTGCATTTCAACCATGGTGGGGTCCTTCACAGGACTCACTGCCTCATGGGATAACTCAACTGAAAAAGCACAGTGTCAGTCTCTTTCACCTTCCTCCCAATAGCTTGTGGCTCTCTACTCAGTCCCAACACTGCTTGTCCCAAGACCCACTCATGATCCAGTGGAACAGCCTGCAGCAGGGGAACACCCTGCTCTGCCTCACAGGGCTGCCCCACCACGCCTAGGAGCCAGAGCTGAACTTGCAAATCTGCTTGGTTTATGGTCACCAGCTTTTTCAGTTTTACTCTTCATGCTGTCATAATAATTTCCCAGCACCTATTTATGACTGCAAATGCTCTTTTCCCTATCATTGACCTTCGGAACAAACACAGAGCTTCCAGTAATGGATCTTGGTTTTAGTTTCAATAAAAGCAAGTGACAAATGGCTGTGATGAACTAACAACTTCTCTACTTGAGACCCAGACTTAGTACAGACTGAGTTCATTATTACTGGGGTTTGATACACAATCTAATGAAGCCTACTTGCATGTGGCAATAATAAATGCAGAATTAAATGAACCGGTTCTTGTGAAAACAGATGTGTGCTTAAATATAGCGAAATGGATAAAACAGTGATAGCACTGATTCAATACTCCCATTTCACATTAGCAATAAGTAAAGCAAATACCGTGGGCCTCATTTGACCTTAACTGTTAAGGATGTAATGTCAACATTTGTATAATCAACCTAGTGCCCTGCTTTGACATACTAAGATAAAAGCTAGAAGTACCTCAAATAATGAGATCTTTATTTTTAATTACCCAGTACCTTTAGGCAGCAATTATAAATAAAAGAACTACAAAAGAAATCTGCTTGACCTCCAGTTATTTCAATAACTTGAGAAAAGCATGAAAAGGGCAGGTTTGAAGCACATGATACCCGTTCAGTTCCTAACAGAGAAAACTTTTGCATGCATCTCTTTAAGCTCTTAATGCAACTCTATGGATCTGGAGTGATGAAAGAACACAGACACTGAATTTGTAGTTAGTTTAGAAACTAACAGTTTAATGCATTTCTGTAAGATGTCCCCTTCTACTAATGCAGTATTTTGGATTATACACCATCCTTTATTAAAGGCAAAAAAGAGAAGTCACCTTCTTTAAAGGCAAAGTTAGTCTTACAAAATGTTTTCACGTGTATATACTGGCTTTTAACAGAGCATGACTTTTTCCATTACAAACACCATCTTCTCTCCCCTGGCCCCCACAATGGAGCTGGACATTCCAATTGAACCAACATTATTATTATACCATGCCACTGATCTTCTCCTGCTGAATCCCAGAAATCCCCTTTCTATCTCTTAGGAAAGAGTTAAGTTTGTAATGCACAAGTAGAATATTCTCTTTTACTACAAGTATTTTCAGCTTTAACATAAGATGCTTCACATAAGATTAAAATAACACAACACTAATCTAATCAAATTTGTTTGAATGTAAACTTACCTCTAAATATATTGATGGTGGGTTATGCTCTCCTCCAAATTTGTCTAGCAGTGCTTCTATATGTTCTTGTGTTAATTTAATCATCTGTTTGATGTTCCACACCTAGAACAGAAAGTTAAAACTTTCAATCATCAAAAGAAGCCTACAGAATCTCTCCTAGGACAAAAGAAGACTTTCTTGATATTTAGTAAGAGAAGTTCATAATAAAAATTTTAATTATCAATAAATGAGTGCAAAAGGCTACCTTGTTCATTCTGTTTCAGCCTGCTTCTGAAACAGAAAAAACCCCTTAAATTTGGTTTTAAAATTCAGGACCATTGAATAAACAACTTGTATTAATGGCTGGGTTTTCTTGTTTATCAATCATATTAAATATTTTCCTTGAAAGACTTTGCAAGTCAATTTCTACAGTACTATGAAGTTTAGTGAGGGAATTTTTCTATTAAACTTCAGCAGTGGATGTTTAACAACACTCACAAATCCAGACCTAGAGATCCATTTACATGGCAATAGGATGTCTTGATTTTAAAGAGTACCTTTTATATCTCAGCTTCCATATTCAGTCTACCCTGTGAGCTACAGACCTTGGACACGACCTGAAAAAGACATTTACCTCCTGTGCACAGCAATTACCTACAGCATTGTACTGTGAAACCACTCATGTTCTACTCATTCTTCACAACTGGAATGAGTTCCCTTTAGGACTCAGACACTACTGTATGTGATCAGTACTATGACCCTGAATTCACACCATTCAGCAAATCACTGAACAGAACCTTGAAAGCAATAATGCTACACTGATGAAAGATCTGAGTCCAAGCAAAATCAGAAATTTATAGCAGAGGTTGAGGGAGAAATAGAGGAGAATTGCTCCTTCATATATACTGTTATTCAGACTACTATCAGAAAAAATTATTCAGTATGTTTTTAGAGCCAGGATGGGTCACACCAGGATGCTTTTACCAAACAGAGTTTAAAGATTGCTGATACATTTCCAGTTTAATCTTTTCTACTTCATGGATTATAATACATTATACATAGTCTCAAGACCTGGTCTGGATGTACAAATTATGACAACCTACCTCTGCAAAAAAACCCCATGCAAATAACTTCATATTCTAAAGTAGGCACCGATAAGGATGCGATCCAAGACTGATCAAAACAAGTTTTAATATGTAAATTGACAAGTTCACCAACAAACAAACTCTAAAATACTGAACTTGCACTTTGCACATCACCTTATTCACCCATTCTATTTCTAGGTATCAGTTATCTGCCAGCAATTTCCTGAAGTAAACTAATGACGGATCTGCTTCTAGCCCAATTTTTTGAACAGATACTTGAAAAAAGATTTCATCAAGAAGCTATAGTTGAGCAAAAATAGTTTGCTCAGGAACAACCAAACCAAACTACAAAGAGTGAGAGTGGGGGGATACCAAAGAATGTGCTACTCAAGTATTCTGTATGTAAATTCCCTTGAGGCAATGGTGGGAGTCAGCTTGCTTCTCAACTTGCAATAATTTATCCCTGAACCTAGGACTGCCAACAAGCAGCAAAGAGGAGGTTTTCTGTATTTGGTTAGTTTTTCCCCAGGATGGGAAGGACTACTTGTATGGATGGTGAAAAGAACAAGCGTGAATCAACACCATATCAATCAACCTGTTCAATATAAGGCTTAGAATGTTTACTTATCATGTAATTGGTAACATGGTTAATGCTGTTAACTTGGGCTGCATATACTGAAAATTCCTGGCAATCTTAGAAATGATCTCGTTAATACCTTCAGAAGTGATTTTACTAGTACTTAAGGAAACGTCTATTATTTGATTATTCTGGCAATTATATCCAGCAAAGGTTTTTCTCATCAAAATGAACAATTTACTAAACTTAACAGTTTAGCAATGAGGAAAGTGAAGAGGGACACTGACAAATCAACACAGAATTGCAAAAGGATTTGAAGTTGGAAGGGAACTCCTGAGGTCATCTGGCCCAAGCTCCTCCTCAAGCAGGATGCCCAGGACCACGTCCAAATGGCTTTTTAATATCTCCAAGGATGGAGAGTCCACAGCCTCCCTGAGGCTGTGCCAGCACTCAATCACCCTCACAGTAGAAATTTTCCTGATATTCAGAAGGAACCTCCTGTGTTTCATTTTGTGTCCATTGCCTCTGGTCCTATCACTGGGCACTGCTGAAGACAGCCTAGCTCCATTTCCCATTAGCCCAGCATCTTTGTGGCTCCTCACTGGACAGCCCAGCCAGCACAGCTCTTCCCTCCGGTACACCCATGTTTCCCTCCTGGGGAGTCCTGAACTGGACACAGTGCTTCAGGTCAGGCCTCACCAGTGCCAAGGAGAACGAGCCACATGGGTTTCCAAGTACTTTTTTTCAATATTGATGAGTAGTTGATGTTATTTTCTATTTTGTGTCCATAGCCAGAACCTTGCTTCTCTCTTCTCTTTCAGTAAAGATACCAAGTAAAAAATATAATACCACTAGTAATATGCAAAATGGAAGCATTTTATTTTGGAAATGTTAACAAGAGAATCAAACAGCCTCTAACATGGGCAGGGACCTTGCTGCAAAGCTAACACCATGACAAGTGGAACCAGACTAATTTAGCTCAGCAAAATTTTGGGTACCCCATCCCTGACAATGTTCAAGGCCAGGCTGGACAGGGCTTTGAGCAAGCTGGTCTATTGGAAGGTTCTCTGTCCATGACAGGGCAGTTGAAGCAAGATGATCTTTAACGTCCATTTGAACCCAAGCCACTCTGTCTTTCTAAGATTGATGAAAAAAATTTTAAACTTGCTGCTAGCTGCCAGCCAACAGTAAAAATATCTTCAATTGAAGAAGCTGAAATTACACTCTAATGGAAGACAAAATTTCTCAGAGGAACCAAAAACATTGCCCTGAATTACCTAGTACATATCTGTGCAGTAAACTAAGAGCCTTTCCACAACTGAACCTTACAGGCAAACTTAGTATGGATTTCTGTAATCTTAGAAAGGCTCCTCATACAGTTAAAAGTATGCTGAAGGCAGAAGGAACTTTATCAAAGTCAGCCATAGCAACAAATAATTACTTGTTGCTCTTAGAAATGAAAAAGCTATTTTGTGTGCCATATTCATCAAGTCTCTTCTGACAAGATGAGAACTTTCAAAAATCTAGTATTGACTAGCATATTCTAGCCCAAGAACACATATTCTAGCACAAGAACACATATGCCACAACAAATTTCCAAGCTTCAACATTTCCTTTTAAGTGGCAACTTTAACTTCTGTTTACTTAGAGCAAGTTTACCTTCTGGCTTCCCACATCTGGGAACACACTTATGAGTTTTTTGTGATCCAGAGCAATCTTTAAGTAGCTGGCTTGAGAATGAATCCCTGTGCAGGAATACTGCATCCTACTATGCAGGATCTATTGCTACTTCAATTCAATTGAAGGAACTCAAGTCTTTTGCCCACTGGAACCCAGAACAAGAGACCTCACATAACTCAGAAAAGTCTGCTGTGGCCCACCATAGCACCCACAGCTTCTGCCTCACAAAAACTCCACCATCCCTGGTGCATTTTCACAGCCAGCAACTTCAGCCCATCTTTTCTCCTTGCAGACTTGCTTGTTCAGACAGCTCGGCTTAGTTTGTGTCATGAGCACAGCTGAGCTTTGCAGACCTTGAGCCAAGATACAGCCCCATCTTCACTGTGCAAAACACCCTGAAACACTGAGTTCTTAAGAATTACATCTCTGGAGTTCAGGAGCACTCACATATAAAGAGGTTTCTCTAAACTGTCCTAGTAAAACCCAAATGCGCAAAAATGGCCTAGCAAGAGTCTCACTGCCTATAAGCACATACATTCCAGAATCTCAACAAAGAACAGTCTAACAATAGGGACACCAAAAACATGGCATATGGAATCCTTTTATCAGTCAGTTCCAGACCAAAGAGCTTGTTCCTACACCATGAAATAAACACAAGTTTTTAAAGATTAAAATAATCCCTTTTCCCACTCTTTATTTACATTTTTAGAAGCAAAAGAAAACTACCTGAAAGTTATTAAGAAAGAACAGACCTGTATTTTTCTATTCTTAGGAGTACTCCACTATATTTATGAAACCCACACCTGTAGGAAATAGTAAAACCAAAATTGTTAAGTATCTTACAGGAATATGAAAATTGATGCCAGCCTCAGAGACAGTTGCTGGAAATCTTCATGCATTTTGAAGCAAACCTTCAGTGCACCAAGTTCTGCCCACAAGCAAGTCGGGTCCCTTTCCATAGGAAACAGAATGGGGATTTGAGAACTGCTTAAACTGAAGTTCCACGAAAAAGTATTGAATCCCTTACAGCTTGGATAACCATATCATTTTTCCAAAAAAAGCATCAAATAAATGTTTCTGGCCTATCTTGTAGCATTAGGTTAAGGTTATTCTCTATCACAAGAGATTAGATTTGATTCTCCTTTTAGTGCTGCTGACACAGGGAAGCTGACGCAGGCTAACATAGACACAGGCAGCCAGACAACTGGAAATAGTCCAGATATACTGAAATATATCAACTTGAATCTGCCTGTTGTGGATAATTGTGCATTAATTTTGCAAATAAGCACTCCCTTACAATGCAATAAAGACGATGACTTATTTCAAGCCAGAGGCAAGTCAGATAGAGTAGAAGCCTAAATCCATTCCACTCAGGGAAGACTGTGGCTGCACAAGGCAGAATATGTTGAGTTGGAAGGTACCCATAAGGTTCATCGAATCCAACTCCCGGGCCTGCATAGGACTATCCCCAGGAGTCACACCAGGAGCCTGTTGCAATGCCCCCCAGGGAAGTGATCACAGCACCAAACCTGAGAGAGTTCAAGAAGCCTTTGGACAATAATCTCAGGTACGTGCAAGGTTAAGCCACAAAGTTATTTTTGCATCCCTTGCTGCTTGTCAAAATGTGCGATGCCTAAGACATAACAAAGCAAACTTATCTTTCGTACTTTCTGCACCTGGCGTCACTACTCAAATCTCACAGCACATCCCAACTCTAAGCTGCATGATTCATATTTGGTAGAAGATACTGAAAGTTCAAATCTATTCTGTAAGGAAAAAAAGCCATTATTTTCCCAGGAACAGTACATCCTGCATTTGGATTACCGCACTTAGGGATGACAGAACACTGACAGAACTAACAATGTAATTAAAGAATAAACAAATTAAAAAATTAAGTATTTCATTTGGAAACTGCTTCATAAGGAGGATAAAATCATCAATATCGATCTAATACTATGCCAATCAGTCCTTTCAGACTTCTTTCTTACACAATCAATTCAATTGTTTGGTCCACTGAGCAAAGACTGTGAGAAAACACTTTAAAAAGCTGTCATGTATGAGATTGTCCTTAGCAGGACTAACGTACTTTCCCCCCAAACTCATCTTGGTCCCAGTCCTCTTCTTAATTCTTACTAAGCTTGCTCCTCATTTTCTGCAGACATGTGCTGGAACAAGTACAGACAGTGGGATGGCGAGTCCTTTCCTTCTTCCAATACTCCAGGCTACAGCTCCCCTCCATCTCTCTGTGGAAGCTTCTTGCAAGTAGCACATCCACTGTGTTAATTTTTCCACTTTTCCTACTCTCCTGGCTCTTCATGCTTACCACATTTTCAACAGTGCAGTTAAAGTTTTTATTAAACAAGTGTGACGAATACCAACAGCTGAAAAACTTCACTGAGTTGAAAACCAGCTTGCAATGGCTTTCACATGAGAGTTTACACAAGTCAACATCATGATTGTCTTTTGTAGTTCACATTTCCCAGCTTTTTATTAATATCAGTGAATCATTTTTACCATTTTTATTTATAGGTCCTTTACAATGTCTGAGATAGGCAACAATGGAACACTGTCAAAGTCTGTACATAGACAGCTCAAAATGAGTCAGTAAAATTTACAACCACAGACGAGTAAATAAGTTACAGACAACAATATCTATAGAAGTAACTGTAGCCAAGAGAAAAAGGATCCCTTATCTCTTTTTCCACAAAAGCCTATGAAGGTATCTTTCTAGACTCATGACCAATGGCCTCAGGGAATATTGACAAAACTACGTTCAGGAAGGAAAATCCTCAAGAATAGGTACAACATTTTCAGTACCATCTTGTCTGACAACTAGGATCATAACAAGGTCAATTAATACAGTAATATGATCAGTGAGCATCTGCTGTAAGCACAGCAGTTAATTAAA
Organism: Petroica traversi; assembly: GCA_025920805.1. Lineage (NCBI taxonomy): Eukaryota > Metazoa > Chordata > Aves > Passeriformes > Petroicidae > Petroica > Petroica traversi. The sequence goes on along the minus strand of JAHLSL010000102.1, from coordinate 1,326,476 downwards.
CATTAAAAAGGCTTTAAGATGAAAATCTGTTTTCCATTTAACAAGTAACAAATTTTAGGAGGTAAGACTAACTTGTAACTAGAAGTGCAGGTTCCAACTGCATGTAACACTCTCCTGTTGAACAAAACCATCCCACTAAAACCAAACACCCAACAACTTCCACCCTTCCTCAAAACTAGGAAGCATCTGACTAAATTAACACTCAAGTATCCAAATACCATCTTTGAAGAGTTCGTGCAGAAACTCTCATTTCTCTGCAAACCAACAGTTGCAACTGAGGGGTAATCTACGTCTTTTGCTTTCATTAAATCTAAATACAACTCAATTGCTCATCATCCAGTTCTACTCTTAGAGCAGAATAAACAGCCTTTCAGTCTGTCATGCCTTTGCCCCTAAGTTGCCTACTCTTTAACAACAGAACTCAGTCTTCATATGCTCCTTACATCTTATAAGTGTTTAAAAAATATTTTAAAATAACTTCACAAATTGTAAAGGATAAAGCTCACTGAAGTCTATCCTTCTAACAAAACCAAGCAGTCTCTCTGTAAGAATAAAGCCATCAAGAGCCTTAGGCAGCACCTGCTTTGCAGCTCACACAAGCCAAGATGGTGGGTGCAATCATCATACAGTCCTTGGCTATTTACCCCTGCTCTCTTCCTTACTCTTTCTCCATAACATAAACCTTTGGCTGATGGTTTATGGACCATAAAGGACCATACCCTTTCAGTATGCTAAACAAGTGAAAAATTGTTCTCTTTGTCAAGGTTAGCTTTCTGCCAGTCTACTGCACTTAAAACAGCTTGGCAAAGGACCCAGTGATCATCCCAGCTGGTGAAAAAAGTCACCTTTCCTCTCTATAGCTCACAGTTAGATGGATGTAGGCTACCATGAAGCAGCAGCCTTCCTGTTTAGGTTTTAATTCCCTTTCAGTCTCCCACTTTTTCCATCACCTGCCATCTTTGCTGCTTGCTGCTAAGTAGAATTTGCCTCCAAGCACTATAAAAAGGAAAGTTAACAAATGTTCTCTACCACAGTAGAACAGCAGTGTGTGGAAAAATAAGAGCTGCCTGTATCCTTCATTTAAATCATTAACCACCAGTTGCACAGCTAAATCTTTTAATTCCTCATTTCTCATGGCTTTTATGCTGCAGTACTACTATCCCCCTTATTGACTTTGATACTAATTCAGTAGTCACGAAGATCACGCACAGACCAAGTTTGGGAACAATTCCGTGTGTTTACATTACCAAATTCAACAACTTCTCCCTAGACAGCAACAGGTTAAAAAAAAAAAAAAAAAAAAAAAAGAGGGAACAAACTACTCAGAATTTCAAACCCATTTAAGAAGGCAATTTTACTTTAGCCAGGTAACTACCACAGAATCTCAATAACACTAAATCCATGCATTGGTGACATTTAAAAAAGATTAACATGGATACTCCAGACTATTTCTCTGCACACCTTAAGCTGAAAAGTCATATTTGTGACTGAAAGCAAGCAGCCAGCCAGCTAATTACAATAATTGCCTATACTAAGCAAATGCATGTCCAGCAGAGCTCTTACACAGCTTGGGTCACATTAATTGAAATGACAAAACAAATAAACTCAATTTCATCTGAACTACAGAACTTAATTCTTTTGTCTCCTTGCCAGAGTACACAATTAATTAGACTATTCAGAAAAGATGATCAGCACCTATTTAAAAGTTCATATTATCAATCCATAAAATAATTTGTTACACATTTTGCAATATTCCACCACTAAACTGCTACTACAGAATAACTGCTGTGCATGGTTGCCTACCAACTGATCAGAAAATGTAAGAGACAGCTGGAATTGTTGGTTGAGCACAAATATATTCTGCTTGTTTAGAACTATCTGTGATCCAATAAAAAAATTAAGGTATCCTATTTTTATCATAAACAGATCTCAAAAGCTGAAATAGAGCAAATGTACTTTTTTTTTTTTTAAACACAGGTAATGTGCCCCTAGTCAAAGGAGACAGTCAAATAGGAACTGCCACAGAAACCACATTCTCCTAAACAACATTCTGTGTTCTACTCAGCAGACCACCCTGCCTTAGCAACCTTGGAAAATGAAATCATTTAAAATGCCGAACTGGCTCCTTGCCACCTGTTGTAGAATTAGGAGAGTTAAAAGAAATTACACTAACTACTTAACCTAGAATCTGAAAAAAGTTACATCAATTTTCTATGATTTACATAGGTTTAAAAATGTCACAAGAGAATGTACAAACTGTGTTCTAGCAGAATTATAGAATGCTTAAAGAAATCTTTCCTGAAAGCTACCTCAGATGATATTAAAGACTCACATTTAAATCTTCATTAGTTAAACCTATTGCAGGGAATATGTGACCTATTAAGTTTAATAAATAAATTTTCAAAACCCGATCAAAGATTGAGGCACCAATATACAACCATCCAGTTCCAAACATCTAGATATTAACAACTTCTTAGTCATAATGATGTATTTTATTTCAAGAGTATTTTCACAGTGCTTTTCAAATAACATTAGTGAATAACTTGTACTAGAGAAGGGAAAAATTAGACAACCTATTCAGATTCCAGAAATGTCTGCCTTTAATACAAACCGTTTATCTCCGAAAAAGGGGAGAAAAAAACATGAAGCTCCCGCGCCTGCGCTCCAAGAGTCAGGAAATGTTGCCTGAACACAATGTAACTGCATTTGGAAAGTATTAACTACTTACCAGCACAACAGCTTCACTAATAATGATACTGTTTAAGAGGCCTCACTATGTAACAGATCATGACATTAGAGCTGGTATCCTCCTTTCTATGGTAAAAAAAATAAATACATTCCTAGCCATTTAGTTATGCAAGGTATTTTTAAACCAAGTTAAATCGTTCATTATCAGCCTTTTCTGCTTGTCTCCCAGAAGACAGACTTTAAGTTGGTATGTTTCATGTAGAAATTGAATTGCCCCTTTGTGCTAAGCTTTGCGCAGGTATACTGGGAGAATCCACAAAAATATTTCACTCGATCAGAACCTCAGAAAAATAAAAGTGTCCTTCAGTGCTCAAACACACTCATATGATCTCCTGAATTTAATACAGATAGTGTGTAAAATTCACTTGATACTGAGCACCATATCTGCCCCTGTACAACAAGTTCCATTTTGAAGAGAGGTTGTTTTCTGATCTTAAATGCTCACATTGGATGGGGAGCATCACGGTGGGATGATAACTGGCAGCACTGCTCCCTCAAAACTCCTGCCTGAACTGACAGCACCTTCAGACAAAGAGATGAGTTACAAATTAAGACTTTTGCCTGTTTTACTCTTTTTTTGCTAGGGTCCACATTCACAAAACATCATCAGAAACAATACAGAAAGGCACTCTTGCTGCTCCTTCAGAACTTGCAAATGCTAAAAAGGTAGAGCAACAAGTCAAACACTTGCAGCAAGGGGCTCAGGCAGGAGGAAAAAAGAAGAAAAGGCATGCAATTCTGCATCAACCAGCCTTCTTTAGCACTGGCCACAGAAGAGAGAATCAGTTGAAAGAATACATCTTTCATCGTTTTGGAGAGAAGCTGTGCACAGGAGGGAGGATTAGGAGGATTCCACTGTTCTCCCCAAAAGCTCAATGGAACTGCAATAAAAAAGCTGAAGCAAAGGAACACGTATATTGCATTCTGACTCCTGTACCCTGCACCAGCTATGACAGAGTAGCAGTGTTCACACACAGATGTGTGAACGGTTGAAAAGGATGAATACCATCTCACACCTCACAACACGAAATACCGTACCCAGAACTCTCACGTGGTCAGGGCTGTTGGAAATGTACGCCTGCTACACAAGAAGCTCACAGACACCTTCACATCCCTGGCATGCTGGCAAAGCTGTGGCATGCAATCCTATTTCTGTAAAAGGCGTGCTCAGAAGGGCTCCAGAGAGACCAAGGAAGATTTGTACAACCTGGCAGGGGAAGCTTAAGACCACAAAGTCTAAGGTGTCAGGATCTAAACCTACCAAGTCCAGCTAAGGAAGTCTTATCTGAGCACAGCTCCTCATTCAAACACAAAAAATTCAGGCCTCATTGTAGTTTTATGGGACAAAGATGATTTATAATAAACAGAAAAGGGGGGACACACACACCATACTACCACTGCTCCCCCTTACCACATTCCTTTAGTGTCCGACCTCACAAGCGTTTTGGAACTCACTGGGTGCTCCTCAACTTGAGGAGATCCTATTCAGTGAGTTTGCAGAATTCAGCAAAAGCAATGCTGATTTCCACTGAGTGGAGTCAGCAAGTGGAGTCAGGACAGGACCTGCGTGGTAACAAGCGGGCACCAGGGAGTAGATATGGCTGAGACGAGTGACGTAAGGCACAGCAAAGGGCAAAACCTCCAGCTCTGGGTGTCACAGCACCATTTGATTGACTTGGCTCTAACTGCACTGACAGGGAGCAGCAGCAGCCATAGGGACTACAAATATGACAGGGCATTTCTGATACATTGGACATTTCACCACCCTTCAGACGGGCGTAGCTCAAACTGAAAATAAAACTTACACTTGGCCAAAACCGTGTTTCAAAAAACCCCCTCCACTAAACCTGAAACAGCTTCCTTGGAAGGCTGGACTGGAAGAGAATTAGCAATTTCATGATCAATCAAAACCTTCTTTTGTTTCCCTTGTAAGTACAAATAAAAATAGATTTCTTTCTAAATCAAATTCCCTCCAAAATGTTTCAAGCAGCCAAATTTTTCTACAGATATAACAATTAATTAAACTGAACTACAGATTTGTTACAAAGCAGCCCTAAGGAAAGTTGGGGAGCTATCAGTTTATGTTAAAAGACAGCTGCCATCAAAAGGTATCTGCATTAGAAAAACCCCAACCAAACAAAAAACACAACCAAAAACCAAAATCCATTTGGTCTACAGTATTTTTAACTTCATGCAACAAAAGAGTTGCCATTTCTGGCTACATAAGTGTCAAGAAGGGTATTATTAGAACAGCTTTAAAAATAAGAGACCTTTGAGTTTCACAACAAAATACAAATGGGAATCAAGAAGCAAGATTATAAATCAGGGAAAAAAACAAACCCAGTACTAAACATTTTGTACCCAACCAGTTTGTGGGTATCCACAGAGATAAGAAACAAGCTTTCCAAGACATCACAACTTTCCAGAAGGAGCCACCACTCTGTTAAGCAAGTTTTGTGTAATCAGACAAGATACCACAGGACAGAGCTGTTACTCCTATTCCCTATTGGGAAAAACATCACAAGCAGAAATCTCTACTACCCCCACTGAACCTAAGTATTTCAAGGTTGTGTTCTAATGTTCAATCCACCTTGCCAGAAATAAATCATAAAATCCCTAAGGAAAAAAAAAATGAGAGGTTACCAAAGTCTTTGTCTTTTTTTACACCTGGATTAACTTCCCCCATCATTCCTGACACAGGTTTGCCTGTTGAGGTGAAAATCTATTAATGAATAGCTTATAAATAAGTTCAGAAAGTCTATTTCATGCTTCAGCCTTGCTAGCCCTAAAGAAAAACATCTCATAGTAACATGGAACCATCTCCTCTGTTACCACTTAAACTCACTACTTCTGGCAGTAATCACCACAAGCCCAGCAAACAAGTTATTTGCATTCTTCTTTGCATCAGATTAGACAATTTCCATTTATTTTTTCAACAACTTCAGATTTTACTGAGTCTTTTCTTCAAAGCTCTGACCTTTCAGACTTTACATCACTGCTAGTATTCTCACCTAGACTCCTCTGAGCTAGACCATGCAATTCTTGAAGCTGTGACTCAAAGTCAGACATAGTATTCAGCGATGGCCTTTCCCATGCTATGTAAAAATAACAATTATTACACTTATCTTTTGAGATATATTACTACAGAATATCAGCTACAAGATGCTTCAAATCCAGCTCCACTTGAACTTGTCCTCACAATTAAATAGGATGCCATTCACAGACTATGAAGTTAGCTCAATCACTGAATACAAATGCAAGGAAACATAACTGAGATAGAACACAAAATGTATTCCCAAAACTACAAGAGTAATGAAGTAAAAAACCACTCATATGGTTTCAAGTTTCCAAATAAATAGCATGTTGAATTGTAAACTCTTTAGAGAAATAGAAACTCTAAAGGAAAGTTGTTCTACTACCCAGCACCCTAGGTTCCCTAAAGGTTACTGCAACAAAATCGACTCCACTTCTACTTCACGTACCTACATTACCTTATTAGAATCTGTAATTTACTTCATATTGTAAGGTTAGAGGCGCCTTTTCATTCTATGTATATTTTCATCCATTCCCCATTTTACTCTTAAATCTGTTTCACAGGATTTAGGTTTCTAAATTTATAACTAATATTCATGCAGGATAAACTCCAGCATTGGTCCTAGAAAACAGCCATCCAGCAGCTCAGGCCCTCACTTCACAGCCTTCAAAGTAATTTTTGTCTCACAAAGAGCAGTTTAGGGCACAAAGCTCCGAGTACAGAAAATCCCATTTGAATTATTTAATATTGGTGTAAATAATCTCTAGCAGAACCTTTCCTCCCAGCTGTCACACACTCCTTACTACATCAACAACCCTGTAATGCTCTGGAAACCTTCCATCCAAACAATCTCTTGTCCCGAGAATTCCTGCTGGGGAAGAAGCCAACCTCTGTTCCTGCAGACGCCAGCTCGCATCTGAGGCTTCCCAGCACCAGCATTCCACCAGGGAGTGGAAGAGAAACAAATTTCTTCTAAATGCACTTGCCCCTACCCTTTCCAAATCCTTCTGTCTCCAAAGAAGTAACCAATTCCTACATCTCTTCTATGACTGCATGGGCAACTACCTGTATCAACTTTGAATTTTAATACAGGGGAAAAAAAGGTTTAGCAGTTATTATACTATTTATTAGAAGAGCTGTAATACTCATTATTAGAAGATTTTTAGTAATGGCTACCAAAGCAACTTTTTAAGACATAAATTCACTGTTTGATTAAGAACTGCTCATGAGTTGAACCATATGGCTTAAATTTCTTCTCCAAAGCCCCAACCCTTGAGAACTCATAAGGGACAGTGATGTAGATGTAACCAACACAGAGTACGCAATTACAATCTCAGTACAGAACCTCTCCTTTACCAGAGGGCTCTCACATACAAGTATGTGTAAGATGACTTCAACATCTGACAGAAATGCTTCTTGTTTGTGCCCTTTTTAAAAGCAGAAACTGATTACAGGACTGAAGCTTTGCCTTCTGGAAATCAGGACTGCATTTCCCTAAAGACCATGGGAACTGAAACCTTTTCAGTTATTGCCTTAAATAAGTAAGGTCATGTTCCTTGACAGGCTTCCACAGCAAGGTTACTTTTAAAGCCTAGATTTACCTTGTCTTGAAGCAATGAAACAAAACACTAGAACATGTACTTGCATTACAGCCATGAGTCAGTTACAAGCACTTCAGCAGTTTTCTGACTTATGTCACTTTGAACTTGCATTACACTTTAGGTTGGCTTGTTTTAGTATTAAGGGTAGTTTTCATTTTAACTGTATCAGCAATTTTTTTGGGCTTGAACTTCATTAAGGTACAGTTTTAGGTGACGTAATAGGTGTACTTAAACAGTAAACAAGACTTAATTACCTACAACTTGAGGAAGAACTAGCTAACTACAGAACAAAACCACATCAGAAAATAAAAACTCTACAACCAACTCTGCCTTGAGACCCGTGTGCTTCAGTACTTCCAATGTATAAGAAGTTTCCTTTTAAATAATACAAGACCATTCCCCACAAAATTCCTAAATACTTAAACCCATATTGACAATGTATCAACCTTTCTGCTTGGCTGGTGTTCCACTGCTGGACCACTTGTCTGTCTGCCTCATCCAGGAAAGATATTCACAATGGCAGCAGAAGCAGCCACACTATGTAATTTACCATTTGGAATCAAATCTAATGACTGCCACAATCTAAAACACTTCTGAAGTTCAAGTGACTTAGTGCAGTTTCACAAACAACCTTTAGTATGAAAATTTATTTTTTAGAAAGTTCTTGCCTCCTGCCACTGCTCTTCCCTCTCCTCTCTCTTATACCTCAATTTAAGCAGCTCAGCTGTATTGATGTTAGTGTTTCGAGGGTCACAATATAAACCAGTTACTGGATTGATTCTACACCTTTTTATTTTTAAATGTCATTAATAAATGAGAAATTCAGCAGCTTTTTAACCTCACTTTGCTGCTAAAAGCATGCATTTGTTAAACCCCACTCTTCAGGTGTCAGGGTTTCTCAAACAGTTGAGAGCTTCTCCTTACTCAGGGAAGTTCAGACTGGACTGGCATTACTCAAGGTGTTTAATCACCATGCTGGGGAGGTGTAAAATAGCTGTGTACTGCCGAGTTTTGCCTGCCTTCAGCAAGTAAGTAAGTCAGAACTCCTTAAGATGAAGGAATCAACCTCACGTCTTGCAAACGTCCATAGGGATGGACTCTTTCCCTATTTCTCCATTCTGTCCATCACTAACTCCAGCACTTCTCAACTCACCAATTCCTCTATAACGCAATATGCTATTAATAAATAAAATTGATAAAATCCCAGCCTTTGTGGAGTCGGGAATCAAACTGGACCCCTGTGAGAGCAGCTGGTCCAAGCCAGCTCATTTTCCCTGCTGGAGGCTCTCCCCCGCAGAGCAGAATGGAGAGGTTCCCAGGTGGGCTGGGCTCCTCACAGGGCCACAAGGCTGCTCGGACATGAGGTCGGTACCCACGGCAGGGAAAGCTGGGCTGAAACCCTCTCTGAGAACAAAACAGCAGAGCTCCTGGCATCTGTATTTACCTGCAGAACAGACTGGAGGCATGGCAGCTGGCAGGTCGCTCTGCCTTGGATGCCTACAGTGCTCGCATCTGCGAAGCACCTTGTGTTGTTGCCGCACAGTTTATTCCCCCTTCCGAAAACATTTCAGAAGCGTTCGCAACTCGCGCTTCAGCCCCAGCAAAACATGTAGTGCCGCTCGCTCCCCGTGGGATTGGGAAGTTAAGTAATAAGCCCCAAAAACACAGGAAGTATGTAAGAAACACAGCAACCAGAGGCCTGACATCCTCGCTGCCTCCACGGTGCCCTGTCCGTTAACATTTCCTAAGACGCTTTGTGCAGGAACCTCCACAAAAGGCACGTCCGTAAAGCGAACCGAACCCAACCTCGGGTTTAAAATGCATTTCGAGCGTTTCAAAACCACCGGGGGAAAGGACGGCAAACCCCCAAATAAAACCTCCACCGGCCCCGGAGGCCGCAGGGGCCCCGAGCGGGGCTTCCCCGCAGCCCGGCCGGGACC
>JAHLSL010000102.1:1300557-1316753 GCA_025920805.1 Petroica traversi | reverse complement strand
CGGGAACAGGGATAGGAGCGGCCCCCGCACACCCGGCTGTGCCATCGGGTTCTGCACCACTGTCCGGAGGCTGCGGGGCTTTCCCGGCAGCGGGGACCGGGGAGCGAACGGGATGCCGGGCATCCCCCAGCGAGCAGCGGCGCTGCGGTTTGGGGTGAATCCGCGCAACACGAACCGTGCGGCAGCGCCGGACGCTTCCAAAGCTCCCGTGCTGACCTGCCGGATAACTCGAGTGATGGCTACGATAATCGATCGCTAGGATCGATAAAACATCCGTGCTTTTCCCGCCGAGAGCCCTTGGGCCTTGGCTGCCCAAGCGGTGTTTCCGCAGGGTGCCCCCAGCTCGGGAAGGGTCGGTCTGGCTCAGCAGACACCGGGCCCTTCCAGGCCTCGGGAACGCCGCTGCCGTGCCCCAAAACTGTCCCCGCTTGTCCCCAGTGCCGCCTCTCTCCAAAGCCGCCGTGTGCTCCCACCTAAAGTAAAACCTGTGCCTAATCCCTGTACGCCACACCCACTGAAACGCTGCTTGCACACATTAAACACCTGCTAAATCAGGCGGCTTTAGCTGCTTTCTTGCTAATAAGGGCTTTATTGTAAATAAAAAAATGGCAATGGTATTTTAGTGCATTGCAAAGAACAGCTGATGCGCCAGAAGAGCAGCAGGACTTGAGAGAAAAGCTGTTCTAACACAGCCTGATACATTTTGTGGCAGCCAGCTTAAGTACACCAGGTTGAAACCTGAAAGTGCAAGATCCTTATTTTTGTTTCGCTTTAGTTGTGAACATGTAACCACACAAACTCTTAATACAATAATGCTGGTGAGAGAACTGAGGCTGATATTTCACCTTTCACGCTGTGGCCATTGGTGTGGAAAAGCATCTCAAATGCAGTTCAGTACTGGAAGTGCTGCAACTGGTAAATAAAAGCAACTTCAATTTAACATTTTAATGGATTTCAATTGATTTTTTGACAGGCTACACTTGCTAAGGGAGGAGCCCGGGGTTTCCTGTGACTGGAGCCCTGCAGTGCAGTCAACAGAAAGGCTACACAAGTACTTAATAATCAAATGTACAGACTAAGCAGTTGGCCAAATTTAGAAATTTTTCTCTAATAGCCACATTAATGAAGAGGATAATTATCAGCAAATCCTGCTATGCAATGGGAATGTGTAACTGTAGTGAAAAAATATGCACAAACTCTGGAAAATAACACCCATGCTGAGGACTGAACGCTGGGACAAATCTCCCTGATCTCTGAAGGAAAGGGCAGCAGAGGTAACAGGAGATGGTCTCCAGCCTGTTGTGGAAAAGCCAACAGAGTAATAGAGGTTAACTAAGAGACTAAGTGCATTCGTTTCCATGAAATTTATACCAAGGGATAATTAATCTCAATGTACAGAATGCAGTCATAGCCCTCTTTTATTCCCCAAGCAATTTATGTCCAGGGCATAACCCTAGCAGTGGAATAAGTAGACTACTATCAATTTGTAACTTGTAATACCTTTCCCATTGCTTTTAGTAGTGTCAGGTCTCTTTCTTCTGAGGTTCTGATTATTTCCACAAGATTTTAATTCACTCAGACTTCTGGTATACTTTCTTATCACATTTGATGTTCCTCTGAAGAGCTGCAGTTCTACACCCTAATACTGAGAAGCAATGTCCAATGCTGGAAACACAGCAGAGATACCTCCTGAAATACATGAGAGAAAAATAACCACCTAAGAACTATTTTAAAAAATTGTCATGTAGGAAGGAGACAGAAATCTACTATACTTTCCCTTTGACTGGGGGAATCCACACCTAGTGATAAATGGAATTTCCTGCTCCTTCCTGTGGTGGCCATTTGGTGCCTCTACTTAATGCATCATGATTATCCATCAAGATAAATCATTAATAACTGTGGCTATTTCGTGGTGATATGAAATTCTGTCTACTGATAATTGCTATCATCAACACCTTTTACAGAGATTGACTTTCGTGATCAACACAGGTCAAAATCAAATTACAACCTAGATATGAAAGGCAGGTTTCTGCTATCAAACCTGTGGGCCACTCCTGCAATGCAGCACAGCCAGTTTATCTGGTATTGCAGCAGGTAATGCAAACTTGTAAAACCTGCCACCTCCCACCAAACTCCTGGTCATGCATTGGGGCTTGATCCTTCTCAGGATTTTTTAAATTGATTTGAATTTGGATGAGAAAACAAATCCAGCTGTTAAAAGACCAAGACTCTTCAGCTAGGTTGCCCACCACCAGAATGTTTGTCTGATCTAATCAACACCTGCACATTCAGAGAACAATGTTTTAATGAGTCAGTAAGAAAATGTGTATGATTACCTGAGAGCAGCTGTCTCATTGTGAACATTTGGAAACTACATCTCTTCTCAAAAAAAAAACAAAACAAAACAAAAAAGAACAAAAAACCAACCCAAACCAAACCAACCAACCAACAAACAATCAGAAAAACCAACAAAACCCCCAACAACAACAACAAAAAACCCCAAAACAAAAAAACCCCAACCTCGAAACCCAAAAACAAACAAAAAAATCCCCCCAAAGCCCCCCCAAAACCCACCCAATCACCAAAAACCCAAAAACCCAAACAACAAATAAACAGCCTCCCCCCAAAACCCCAACAAACCACCAAAATTTTATGAGATCTTTATGAGATGCTCCAAAATGTGATAATCCAAAATAGGTATTAGAAGCTTAATCTTGGTCTCCTTTATTATATTCTTTCAATAGAAGACAGTATCTCTAAAAAAACCCCAGCCTCCCACTTTTCTTAATCAAAACAATTACCATATTTGCATATTGGTGTGATAATTGGTATGATGTTTTAAAGTGGTGTGAAAATTTGATACTCATTCAAGTCAGGATGTCTGAAGTGCCCTTGAAATTTATCCAAATTTCAAAAAACTGCTTAGAATTTTCATACACAAAGACAGTTTTGTCCTGTAAATTGTAGCATTTGTTCTTGGCCCATGCACATTTGAAAGTGCTGGTTTAGTTCTTCAGTCATAGCAGCAGAAATACAGGTCTGGATGATTTGTAAAAACACAGATTCTAATGACACAAGTTGTGTTTCCTATTGCCTTGGACACAAAATGTGAAGCAGAACAAAAATTAGGCTGTTGTCCAGAGATCAGTCATTTTCTGATTAGTAGTTAGAATAATACACAGGTAAGAAAATACTTTGCTCTTCGGGAAAAGAATGTTGGAGATATTTTTAAGGATATAACCCAGATAACATTTTTCTTTTGCATTTCTTTAGCACCTATAGCAGTTATCTCATACTCTCTGAAATGTACTATACATATCTTCATATTTCTAGGAATCACTGTCTAATTGATCCACTATGAGGCAATAGAGAAAACAAGGCTGCTTTTTCCTTTTTTCCCTTTTTTTCTTTTTCTTCTTCTTTTAAACTCTTCAAGTATAGACCATATGTATTTTTTCCTTTGGAGTTTCCTGAGAACTAGTTCAGGACATTTACCATTCTGTGACTTTGCTAAACCTGAAACATTCATACCTTCAGTGTGAAATTAGATAATGTTGAGATGGTAATTTGAACTTTGCAGCTGAACACTCTCATCTGTGATTTTTTCAGCTTGTGGACACTTCATAGCTTTTTGCGTCTGAGTTAAATCCATGAGCAGAAGTGATGAGGATGGGTGGAGATCACCCATAAAACAGGAGTACGGAAAACAAGAAAAAAATGCAAATCTACCAGGTTCTTAATTTGATTTCCATTCTACCACTAAAAGCAATGCTGACGTAACAAGCTTTATTTTCTACACAAATAATAACTTATTCTAGATTTTCTTGTAATATTTGGAATATTCACACAGCTTTCATTTGATTCAAGCATAATTTATTTCAGTCGTTATTTATAAAGCTGTTGCTCTTCTCTCCCTAATCCCCAGCCTGAACCTTCAGATAGTAAAAAGCAAAACATTTTCCTTTGGAGGCATGCAGGAGGCAGGAAAGGTGACGGGACTGGGACCTGGGAGTGACTTTACATCTAGACCCTTTCCAAACCCTGCACACTGTTTGGTGTCACCAGACTGCAGTGCTGACCTGTTTTCCTTCCTCATGTGAGGGGTGACTTTGGGGTCCACAATGTGAGTGCTGCCTCACAGTGCTCTGCTGCTCTCCCTGCTGCTTCCTGCCTTCACTCATCTCCATGTGGGGGAAGCTGAAAAAAACCATCATTTTATTCAAAAGCAGTGTAAATACCGACCTTTGTGGTGTTTGAGGGACCCTCAAGTGACAGCATGAGGCCCAAAACTGCTATGAAGGGAACAGAAGTGGCAGGCAGTAGAAAAGAAAGGGTTAAAAGATTAGCTGGAGGGAGAAGGTAGTTGAAACCGACCCTAGAGAAGAAGATGCAGCTCTCCTAGGAAATGAGAAGCAGATGAAAACAGGGAAACAAAGGAGCAAGGAACACTGGCTTTTCTGCCTGATGTGCTTTACTAAAACTGGAACTGTATCTCATGTTTGCAAGGAATAGTCCAGTTCCCATAGCATCCCTGGTCACCACTTTAACACATTCAGCTTGTTCAGATATCTGATTTCTGAGTCCTTTGTGTTGGACAGTGATAAGCTGATCAGCTTTAAGGACTAAACAGTTTTATATTCCTCACATTATTATTCCACTGGGAATAATCACATTTTACAACTCAAACCCATCCCATTTAGGCACAAAAAATCCCACTAATGGGATTGGTTGTGTTCCAAGAAAGGGCAGGAAAGGATACCACCTCAATCAAATTATTTTACTGTTCAGAAAATGACTGTTCAATTATGTTCCAGTCTTAGGACTTTCCTTCATAATATCCAAGGTAGCTGAGCTTCCCCTGGCCTGAATACCTGCTGTAATTTGATTCTTCAGCACTTTACAGACATGTTGGTGACTATCTATATCTCTGAGCTAATAAAAGTTTAGGTAGTAACTTGCACCTTTCTAGCCTCTTCTCACAGCAGAAAAAGTCCATTAGGGTTGGTATTGGCCTGGAGAAAGGATATTTTAAGAGTTTAAAAATCTAAATCAATTACATGAATCAAATACAGAAACTGCAGCTTTGATGTGAGAGAGAGAGAACATGGTGATGTATCATGTTTCCTCAGGGCAATATTCCACAATGCTGGAGTTTTAAGAGTTACTGTTCTTCAGGGATAGGTGAGATAGGATGGATAACCTCTCTTAATGAGTGCTTATATTGTAATATGCATATGCATGACTTATGTTTTAAAACATCAGTGTCTTTTGCTGACAGAGTCAGTATCACAGTTCCTAATCCATCCCTGTTTTTTAATCCTCACCACCACCAACATAACACAAGCTTCACAGACATTTAGTCTCTCCTATAAAAGAAAGCTGCTCACCAAGCAAGTGGGAATTAGGACAGGCTCAACCACGTTGCTCTATCCTCATTCCTGTGAGAATGCCCTTGGCCAAAGGCAAAATTTCTGGTGCAGTCGCCAATGGCCTCTCAGTGGTTTTGATCTGTGGATTGCTTGAAGCTTGCAGTTATGCTGAAGACTCTTGGATGTGGTTATTCCTTTTTGATGCAATGAGACCTCTTTCTCTGGAAGACATACTTGTTTTGGTAAATGAGTACAAATTCTGTTACCCCACTCTGGGGTGTTTTACATGACTGCTGGATTTGGCTAGGGGAGGCTTTATTTTCTTCGCAGTGGCTGGTATGGATTTGTTTTGGATTTGTGCTGAACACAGGGTTGATAATATAGAGATGTTTTTGGTATTCCTGAACAAGACTTACACAGAGCCAAGGCCTTTTCTGGTTTTTGTGAGGCTGGTGAGGAAGCTGGGAGTGCCTGGGAGGTTGGGGGTGCTGGGACAGGTGACGCCAGCTGACAAAAGGGATGTTCCAGACAATGTGACATCATGCTCAGTGTATAAAGGTGGGGGAAAGAAGGAAGAGGGGGGAAGGAGGGAGGAGAAGGAGAAAGGATCATGTTTGGAGTGATGATGTTTGTCTTCCCAAGTCACCTGGGATGGGGCCCTGCTCTGCTGGGGATGGCTGAACACCTGCCTGCCCATGGGAAGCAGTAAATTAATTCTTTCTTTTTCTTTTCTTGTGTGTGCAGCTTTCTCTTTCCCTGTTAAACAGTCTTTATCTCACCCCACAAGTTTTCTGGGATTTATCCTTCCAGCTCTCTCCCTGATCCCACTGGTGGGGACGTGAGCGGCTTGGCTGCCAGCTGGGGTGAAACCATGACAATTATTCCAGCTTAAATCCTTATTTCCTCTTATTTTTAAGTGGTTTGCATGCCTAGTCAATGTCCTAATATCTGTCCTCAGAGGGCAATAATATTAATTAACTTGAAGATGCCATCAAACTACTTGAGTTTGAAAATACAGAGACAGATCACACTGTTGGCTTGGTGTCAGGCAACAGAGCAGTATTTTGGCAAACATCACAGCATGTAAGCATATCTCAGTGCACAAGAAGAAAAAGAGGCTACAATGTTACTTTCTAGTTGCCAGTAACAACTCTGACATTCTGTAGCCTAACTTTCACTTTTCAGTTTATGCCATTGTTTCAGAAAGCATTTGTGAGGTTTAGAGTTCATGAACAACACTTACCTGCACATTATTTAAAAAAAAGACAATAAACATCCCTGTTAATCAGCCAGTTCAATACTGAGTGCAATATCCTCATTGCTTGTTGCTCCTACAGAAATACTCTGAGCAGCAGCTTGACCTGCCTGTCCCACACAGGCTCCTTTGCATGCAAGTACAGAAATTAGAAATGTCTTACCTTGTCCATAATGGTTGCTGGCTGTAAATAAGTCACCATCACCAGGTGACAGCTCGGTCTTTCACGGATGAGGCTCTCGTAGAGGCACTGGAGCTCTCTGAAATAAACCAATGCATGGCACCCTGACAGCCTTACATTACTCTGATCAACACTGAGTCACAGAACATGCTGAGCTGGAAGGAACCCATAAGGATCATCGAGTTCCTCTGGGAAATATCATTGAGGAAGGACCTCTGACATGCACAGACATGACAGAGTCTCTGGAGAGGAGAGCTTCCATCAGCCCTATCTTGAAGAGACCACTATCAGCCAAAGGCTGGCATTGGATTTCCCTGTTATGAGGAGGTAAATCCCACTGGTACCAGTTGGAGATATTCAATATTTACACAGCTTCTAAAGTGAGGCCACTTCTGGAGATGTTTTAACCTGGAATCACATTTTAGACGTCTGCTTTTGAAAGGTGGGAGTCAAGTGACCCCACTCACTTTTATCCAGTCAAGACTGTGATGGAAACAGAAGAATGTGATGCATTTGCAGTTACATATTTGCAGCAACACTCCTGTGTGTGGCAGTAGGATGGCTTTTAGACTTTCTGGACCTCAGGTGCTTTTTGCTCCTAATACCATTAAAAGCCTATTTACTGAAGCAGCCCATGAGGCAAACATCAGACACACAGAAACAACAACTGAAGTGAGAGAGACACTCTGAACTCTATGAAATATTTACAAACAGCTTCAGGAGCCCTGGGATGAAGTGAAATACTTTTCAAGCAGAGACAGAAAACCTAATGGAAATAAAATGCTTTTTTAGCTCTTGGTGAGATTTGTTTTCACAGACCTAGCTATGATATGAGAAAATGTCTGCCTCCTCTTGTTCCAGGAGAGAAGTGGTCCCAGTGCTATATTTTATAACACTTGGCTTAGCCCAGCTCTGCCTGCCTCTGACAACATAAACCAAACCCTCTTCTTGAAATCTTCTCAGTTTTTCTAAATATTTCACTTTGTAGAATTTTCCCCAGTATTCCACCCAGAACATTTCAACACAGAAATATAAAGATACTTCGAAGTCATGATCACTATGTGTTAACTTCATATGTATCCCCTTAGACAACCCTAAATAACTTCCCAGCCACTGTGGTGGTGATGTCCCTCTAACATCTCATACAGTTATGCTCCTCTCCATTTGAACATATTACTGCTGTGCTCTGCTGTGACTGAGCCTTCACAAGAAATTCTTTCTCATGTTTTCCTGTCTGTTCTTTCCTCTTTGTACTCAAGACATTAATATCATTACATCTGAAGGAAAGGACAAGGAAAAGGAAGAAGAAAGAAGTGAAAAGGCAAAACTGCCTCTTTTCATGCTACCCCAGTTGTGCAGGTACAGAAGGATCCATTTTAAATAGCTGGCCTACACACATAATTCAAGTTTTATGTCTAGGATTTATGAGAAGGGTACATTTCTGCTTTCTCTTCCTTCCCTCATACATCCTTCTTTTTCTCTCAAATTTTTATTAGAACTTTTAAGTTTTCCATTGTTGTTTGGACAGCTTAGAGAAATGATGCTGCCCCTAAAAGAGGTTAACCCAGGAAGAGTTTCTGCTCTCACATGTCTCAATATCAAGATGATGAACAGAGAATGCCCCCTTGAAGGATTTTCTTTTCAAAATCTACTGCCAATGGACTGTACAAGGAGTTCCACAATCAGTTACAGAGGAGAACTGAGTTAAAGGAAATTGATCTGACATCCCCATAGCATTTGTTTTCCTTGCATATTAACCTTTCAGCTATAAAAGAAAGAAAAACACAAAACACAGTCATTCCCTCATCAAAGCAGCCTTTCAAATTTGTAAATCTTCCAAAACATAGTCTTTGTTGATTGTTGTTTTTTTTAAATTATCCTAAAATGTCCTTCAAACTCAAAGTGGTAGAGGAAGATGCACACACATATTTCAAATTTGCAAAAAATATGTATAGTTTAAGAAATAACTGTGACTTTTAAAGATTTTACTTTCTGACAAAATCAAGATTTTTTCAGCATTTGACATTTTAAACATCTAAAGCAGAACAGCAAACGAAGTAACATTCCACAGCTTATGTTATGTGTTAAAAATGTCCTCAGCTGTTGCACACAACCACCTCTCTGAGACACACAGAACTGCAAGTTCCACCACAGCCAGACTAAGCTGCCCTTTACAGGGTTCTCCTGGGGTAAATTTCCATCCTCGAAGCAGCTTAACCTCATGATGCTGTTCACTAAGTGATCATTATTCTAATTTTACTCTTGGGGAAGCAAAGGCAAGCAAGACAAAGCATTTAACTAAAACCTTGGAGTAACTCAGGTGCATTTCACTGAGCTATGTAAGCCCAGTTGTTTCAATAAGTGAACAGACTCTTTCCACTTTAGGAGAAACTTTTTTCAAGTTTTTACTTTTCTGAGCAGGGCATATATATATATATTTAACACACTGGTAGCTCTGCCAGAAGCAAGACTAAGGTTTTTTTTTTTCACCATTACAAAGTACAGTCACATGCAAGTGAGCTTCTGCCTGTCTGCAGGACTTGGCAGTAGTAAGAGGTTCTGACAATAGCTGCACTCCCTATAGGATATATACAGCAACTGGGTCAGCCTGTTTACAAAATAGCTTGTGATTATCACAGCAGTGCTCAGCAGCTATGAATACATCATACCAGAGTCTAATTAAAGACAGGTATAGCTAAAGCACTGCAGAATAAGGAAACACTGGCACTTAATAAAGCTGCTCAGGATTGGAAAGGTGTTAGCTTTTACTCTCAGTTAGTCCCTTGGAGGTCAGCTAACCAGGTTTATTCCAATCAAGAATTCAAATATCCATCTTCTGAGGGCAGTCAGTTCATACACTCAGGAAAAGAGTGAATCTTGTAACAATACACAGCAGTTTCAGTGGTGAAAAAAAATTTAAGAGGAAAACCGAAAATAAAGATCTAATTGAACTTGGTCATTTGTACATAAAATGGATGTACACAAAACACCATTATACCAATAGCTGTATAAAGCATAAGTGGTCCTATCCTTACCCTTCAGAACGTGGCTGGAACTCTCCTTCCTCTCCCAAATTACACCTACTGCATTAATACCTCGTGTGATGCTTCAGGATTGGCTCCCAATCTTAGTCCCTGTGATTCACAAAATGCAGTTTTCTTCAGGCCATGCCTATTCCTAAATGACAGGTTAGAAAGGGGATAGGAAAGTGCCTGTATCTATCACAGCTATGGAGAGGAAAAGGCTGTATTTCTGGAACAAAATAGTTATGCTAATGCTCCCAGCAAGCAATGGATTGTACTAACCTTAGGATATGCCCCAATACTGACAGAGACATTATTATTTTAGGGTGAAGTCTTAGGGGAGGGGAAATGGCCATTTTTGAAATGACCAAGTTCTAGCAAAGGAGTACTACAGGAGAAAAATAATGAAAAATTAGGCAGGGCAACCTCTTTTGTACTTATACTTTTTCAGAAAGTTTTTCTTTTTCCTTCATCCATTTGCTTTTGTAAATACTGCCCAAAAAACGTGAAAGTCAATAATTCAGTCCATTTGTCTCATACCTCTTACTTCACCGGCAGTTCCATCAGTTTCCTCATGTTGTATAAGTATTTTTTATATTGCTACAAGTATACTCATAACCAAGTCTCCCCCCCCACACAAAGTTTAAGGCTTGCATTCTTCCTATACAGAACCCCAATTCCCTTTTTGATGCACAAACTATTTTTGTCTTTTCCATGTTTAAACTATGAAAGCTTTAAGAGTTTCACAGCACCAGCAGAGAAGCTGTTGATTTTTCATCTTAAATAGCAAGGAAGAAATTTTTATTTGTCTTGGATTTAACTTTAGAAGACATGAAGACTTGTGCAGATCTGCTGCAGTAGCTCTACTGAAGTGGTTCAGAATGGGACTTTTTCTTCACCAAGGCAAGCAACTAAACAATTTCACCCCTCATACTCATGGCCAGAAAATGTCAGGCAGCAGCAACCATTCTGCTTGGATAATTCTCTTTCCTGCCCAGTATGTGAGTCCATGCTGCCCTTCTTCCCAAAGGTGAATTCAAGGGAACCAGACCCTTCCTCTCAGCTGCATGCACCTGTCCCAGGAACCACGAACTGCTCGGAGGGCCCATCACAGGCTCTGGGTGCTTTGGTACCAGACAGGTCACAACCCATAGACAACATATGGAACACAAAAATATCTTAAGCACATTACAGTTGAGCAAAAGTTCCACATTACTAAAAGGATTTAAAATCAGAAATAGAGAGAAACTTACCACTGCAGCACAGAGCAGTGCATACAAAATATTAACTTCTATAGCATTTTTTGAGTGTGGTTGAGAACTCAGGTGCTTCTCCCACAACACTGCAGAGTTCCTAAAATCAGTTTCTCTCAGAGCTTAGAAAAGCAGGTAACATGAAGGATGCTGAACAAGAACTATGCAGCTCACCAGAAACACCTTTTAACATAATCAGTACCTCTTCAATTAATAACCTTGCTGAGCTAGAGCTGTTGAGCTGTTACAAATTTATGTAGATCCACCAAAGGAACCTAGTGATAAAACCCCTACTGAATGCTAATACAAATGTTCATCATCTCAGGTACCGTTTCATACATGACTTTCAGGCAATCAAAATAAGTTTACTATAATAAAATTATTTTATATTTCATTTTGCATATAATAGTTTCATTATTATACGGATTTAGTTAATTAATATTTCAGCCTCTTCTGTTGAAGTATCTAAAAATTTAGGGTACAATGAGAGTGCTGTGGGCATGGAGTGATCTGAGAAGTATTGTCCAGGGAAAAGCACAGAACAACAGAGTGTAACAGCAACTTCAAAAACTTAAAAAAACTTGAAAAAAAAAGAAAATAGCACAAGAGCTACCTGAAATGAAACTCATTAGGTAAGACAGACAAGAAGCAGCAGAAGCAGGAACCCTTGGGGTTTTTTGACCACATGTAAAACAGTGTTGATATTGACACAAGGAAGTAAAATAGACAATGAAAAGCAAACAGATTTCCAGATCAAAAAAACTGAAACAGCTACAGGTGGTTTCAAGAAAAGGACTGAGCACTTCTTTTTTATTACTGTGCTACAATATACAGTATATTTAAAGCACAGAAATCCAAACCCAGTAAAACTTCAAAGACCCAAGTACATTCTCAAGGTGGAGTCCACTCTTTCACAGTGTCTCTTGTGTCCCACAGGCAGCTCACATTCCAAGCCTTCTCCAACTGTTCCCCAGCATTTCCAGAGTAGTCAGTTACACTGTACAAACAGCACTATTTCTTTTTGAGAGCTCTCTTTCCTTCTCCCTTCTTTGGTTTTTCCTTCCCACGGAGCTTTTTCAATCGCCTCATCTCCTCCTTGAAGTCCTGATGCTCATCCCTAGATAGGGAAGAAGGAGTAAAATTTACTCATTTTCTTGGAATGCAGAGATACAAAAGGTTCTTTGAACTATATGCTAATGAAAAAAAAAAAATCAAAACTTTTTTTAACCATGAAGTCATACTGAAGCTTGCTGCAATGTATTCCATATTATTGCTGGGATTGAGGGATTTCCTCTGATAGTTTCAGAACTAACGGGGTTGTTCTTTTCAGCAACAAAGGGCATGTGCACATATGTATTATTTCAATTGCATTTATTGATCCCCTTTGTTTAAATGAACAGTAACATGCAAAAACCAGAAACAGATAAGAACAAGAGTTTCCCCCTTGTTATCCAGCTCAGCAATGCAGCCACAGCACGTTGTGTTCCTGTGTTCAGGTCATTAGTTCCTAGGGAAACAGGGCCATGCTGAGCAGTAATTACAGCACATGGCACTGCTCTCAGGTGACTTCAGCTATGAGTTATGGAGGTGGCATGACTACTGCTGGAATCTTAATAAGAGAAAAACACAGGAAGGAGGATGAAGGGACTGGCAGAGATAATTAATCCTCAATCATTTTCTAATAAGTTGTATTAATCTGTCCCTGTATTTTTTAGTGCAAAGTGATTTTCAAAAGTCATAACTGCATCCTATGTGGCCTAAGATTGCTACAGTGCTATTTTTAAACACAACTTCTCTAAATAGAAACAAAAAGCTTGTGATTTATTGCTGGCCTCATTAGTCTATGATTCTTCATTACACATTTTTTTCTTTCCTCTACCAATTTTCTGTATACAGAGCAGCTAGAGAAGGAACTCAATAGGGGAAGGAGATTTAGCATAACCCTGAAACTTTCTGTGAAAACAAACAGCAATTCTAGAAACTGTTGGCACACCCACCTAAATCAGAGCATCCTGGGTGCAATCCTTGATGGTTAGTATTGTCATACTAGCAACAGGTAATCTGTTCTGACTACACAGGGTTTGCAGCCTCACTTTTAAGGATTTCTTTAGTGCTACCTGATTAAAGTAAAAGAACTGCATTTGACTCCTGCTGATGTTCTTCAGCAGTACAATTCTCCCTGCTACACACTCTGGAAGTTAATTTAGAAATTAGACAACTGGTTTGGAAGAAGCTGGAATTAACAAGACTATTTAAATCACATTTGAATTTAATTTGATTTATTTTGAAGAATAAAAAGGCCCTCGGGCCTAACTGAGACTTTCCTTCTCTTCAAAATTTCATTTATTATAATGATTGAGAACTATATGGTAAGTCTGCTGTTAACACCACCTCTTTGTAGCACATTCATTTGCCATATTCACAACTACAGAGCTATCTCTTGTCTATCAGAAAGCTTTTTTCTCTTCCCTGCAAAGCCAAAGCAGGAACTATTTCCTAGGTAACTGCTTGCTCATAACTACACCTCAAGTCTTTCTCACAAAAGGTTCCAATTACAGGAAAAGTCAAGACAGGAGTCACTTTGCTCTCCTTGCCCTCAGTGCAACAACCAATTTCCACATGCACCATCCTCAGAACTAACGCTTCTCCTCCTTCCCTTGAGGAAAACAACTGCAACAAGACTCCCACCCACTCCTTTTCCTTTCCCATCTGCAGTCCTGCTGCCACCCCACAAGCACAGAAGCACCTGTAGAGCCCGAAGTAGCGGAGTTTCTTCATGAGGGCATAGTAGGTGTTGTGAGGGGGGTACCAGTTGTACACCTCTTCCCTCTTGGCCAGGGGCTGCTTGCTGAACAGCTTCACCACCTTCATGGATTTGGAGTCCGTGGGCCTTACAACCTCCCCGAATATCTGGGCGCTCAGCCGGGCCATCCGCAGGGCATAGCTGGAAACATTGGACATCTCCCCGGGAATGGTGGGCACACACTGACAGATGGAGCTTCTGCAAAGGAAACAGAAGGGACACAACTCTTCAGATGGCGGGGCAGAACAGGTACCCCAGAATTGGGGCAAACAAAGGAATGCACCCTTTGGTCCCTCATCTGACATCACACGTTCCTTGCCTAAAATCAGTCTAATCCTTAGCAGATAATCCTGCATCCACATGAATTCAGGTGCAATTCCCAGCCCACTGATAGCAATACCAACTATAAAAGTAACTACAGTGCATCACAATTTACCATGGCTCATTAGCAGATCCCACTCAGCTTGCTCAGGACAACCCTTAAACTCCAGCCATAGGAAGAATTACAGTGAGAGCTTGGTGGTGTGGCACCACCAACTGCTACACAAGCACAAGGAAAGGCACCACTTGAACACACAGAAAAAATGACCTGGAAGTTTTTCCTCATGGAAGTTTCTCACCCTATTTAAAACACTGTTATACTCCATGTAACAATGGGCTATAAAAAAATCATGTTTCTCGTATGAATCACACAGATCCCTCCCATCTCATCGCCATCAGCTTTTTGTCCATGCTCTTTTCAGTCTCTCATGATGCCTATTATTTTTGAGAAAGAAAGTAGTTTTCCCATGTGAGATTCTTTTTTCCAAGAAAATCCATCAGCAGCTTCCCATTCTCTTTTAGTCCTCTCTCACCTAAAAACCTCTGCAACAGAAATGCCCTGAAGACAAAACCATTGTTATTAGGCCACCAGACAACATCCACCCTCTTAAAGTAGCATGAGTAGGGTGTTCTCTCAGCTTTACTAACCCTCCCCAATTTAAATTTTCTTTACTCTTCCTCTGCAGAATGGGCTGTAGCAGACAAGAGTAGGAATCCCATAATCCTATATTTGAAGTTGCACCTTGTCTGTACTTTGCCTTTTTGAATGAATGGTAACATAAGCCTTCAGACAAATTAAGCAGGTTCATTCAAGAGCATTACACTGAGGTTAAAGTTTAAAATTATTGTTTTAAAAAATAATGCACAGCTCATTCCAGAAAATGAGCATAACAAATTAAAGAGCATGGATAAGAGTAATCAGCAGGACAGTGCTAAGTCCAGTTCAGTAGGATCACACAGAGACTGTTGTTTAATAACACAAATTTGAAGTATTCATAACCTCACATATATCTGCTCAATGGAAGACCAGCTTTGATTTACTCCTGTTAGCAAAGAACCCTAAGGGAAGCAGAAAAAAAAAATCAAACATGAAAATAACATAAGTAATTTATAAGTGAAGAGAGCATAATGGAAAAAGTAACAAAAGGGAAGGCAGAGCATCAGAGATCTCAAACAAAGGCAATGTATGAGAAGACAGAAGTTCTTAAAGGACTGCAGGGCAGCACTTCAACTTGAACCTCTTCCTACAAGGGAAATGATCTCTAAGTTTTGTTAAATCACCTGTTTCAGAACAGCCAGTTCTAATTCCTACATTCAGAGACAGAGCAACAAATCGCCCCCCAAACTCTTCATCAGGAGATTCTGAAAATGTCTCTGTCACCAAACTCAGACACAACTTGCTTAATCTCTACCTACTGCAGCCTTAAAATGAAAATACCTTTAGCTCCTGCAAACCTGTGGTCTGAGGAACCTGATTTTCACTTCTGAATCGCTAAAGGAATCATAACATCCCAGGCCAAGGCTGGAGACCCCATTAATCTTTGCCCGACTAAGACTTTTTGAGAGAGAAGCAAAGGAAAGGCTGCAGACTGCCAAGAGCCAGAGCTATCCCAAGCCTGTTCTAGGGTGATTCCATGAGAAGTTACCAGAGCACTTTCGCTATTGCCACGTGCAGCAATGACACCTCCAGGACGGCGCACAGGGAATCTGCACACGCAAACCAAAGCCAGCGTTCAGTGCCACCGATCCACCTGCTCCCGGCTCTCTAGGCCTACCCAAAGCCAAGCTTTCCCCTCGTGGGCTAGGTTACCTTTTATTCCCGATCCACCAGCTTGTTTCAGACCGCTCCCCTCCCACTCGGAACACGCCAGGAGAGCGCTCTTTTCTTGCGTTAATTTGACTTTCCCAGGAGGGCACAGGGAAGGCCAGGCCGCCACGGAGCTCCACCCGCGGCGGGCCGGCCCCGCTTCCCTGAGGGAGGGGAGCGCCCG
>JAHLSL010000102.1:1285779-1300157 GCA_025920805.1 Petroica traversi | reverse complement strand
CTTGCTGCCTCTGCTGCTTGTCCTCCTGTCCCGCACTCGCTGGCGGCTCCTCGGGTGCTGTCCCCGCGGTCGTGGAGTCACGGAATCACAGCATATCCTGAGCTGGAAGTGACCCGCAAGGATCCAGCACCGCACAACCCCAAATGCCACACACCACGAGGGTGTCACACCCTCTCGCGTCAAGAACGTTTTCATTGCGACTTCTTTGCTCCATTTGTTTCCCTCCATGTTGTAGGCAGCTTTGGAGTTACACGCTTAAATCTAGTAATGAAATGAGAAAATAGGTAATCCTCATTAAAAGCTGATGACAAGTCTATGTGGAGCCTTATTCTTCGGTTTTGCCAGGGAAGGGGGGTGTGAGATGTCCACAGACATGTCCAGTTGAGCAGTCTCACTCCATAAGATTGTGTTCAGGTTAATAAAACCAAGCTGGTTTTACTCTTGGAAGAAGGCATGAGTTTACATAAAGAGCTGAAAGCCACTTGTCTTCACACATGGCCTTGGCCAGGCTACAAACTGGGACAAATGTCAAAATCCAGTTTTACTGAAAGGAGATGAAAGAAAGAATTTGAGACCTGTAAATGTTTGTCATTCACTGTGTTTCCAAACCACCTGCAAGGATTGTTTCTCTACTCCAAATTCAGGGCTCATGTCTCCTGTGCTCTTTGTCAGTTCTTACCCTCATAACTTTTGCTCCCCTCCTGCTGCTTGTTTTCAAGGATGGTTATTCAGCTGCGTAAATACATCTGCCTTGGCAAATTTACCTGCACAATCTGTCTTGCAGCACAAATCACCTCTTGGTCTCTTGATACTGGTCAAGTTGGTGAGTAGGTTACTCACCTTTGTGCCCCAGACCTGGAGTGGGGTGTGTGCCCAGGAGAGCCCCTGAGGTGTGGGGATGGGCACCTGACCCTGCTGCACTTTTCCTGGCACCCCTCTGGCCACGGCTAGTCCCACTAGACATGAGCTTTCCCAGTGCTTGATTTATGCTAATTTTTAATCAGTGCCAGGAGGTGCTAAATCAGACTCTGTGCAAACATCTGAGTAAATGACAATTATGTGATTGCATTTATATGCCAAACATGTAATGCCATCGAAGGGGGAAATTGGGTTTGTCTGGCTCGGCCTGTTTTCTAGAAGAGCAGATTCTGCCAAGCATTGAACAAATTGTTATTCTGTCATCCTTCCTTGATTAATTTTCTGTCACCTTTTCCATGCTTGTCACAGGCAGAACAACCCCATGGCCTGGGCAGTACAGTCCCCTTTCTTGTCCTTTTTGAGTATTGGCATGATCCTCTAATTTCCTTTATATTCCTGAAGGTGTCCCTGACCATGGCAGGGAGGGGATTGGATCTTGATGTTCTTTGAGGTCCCTTCCAACCAAAGCCTTTCTATGATTATGTGATTATTGAGAATTAGCATTCATGGAATTTCTTTAGGCAGTTGTTCAAATACTGCCATATAAAAGTTCTGTAGATATCCTAATTTTAAAATCTTTGCTCTAGTAGATATTGCTTGCCGTTTTCATTACTGACTAACGGACTGAAAAGTGTTGGTTTTTTTTTTTTTAATAAGAAAAATGTCTCTTCCTTACTCTTTCTAAGGAGGAAATAGAGTTTTTTAGCATTTCTGCAACTTCTGTGCTATTTTATCATCTCTAGACATACACATCAGCATTGTTGCACCCCTTATTTTACTGTCTGTAGTCACACCACTTACACTTTTTCTGTAGTCTTCATTTATTTTTGTATTAACAGAACATTTTTTCCTCGATTTTTGCCTTTCTATCTTGTTCTATACCATACTTTTAACTTCTGAGTGTTTCCTTCACCCTTCTGCCGAGACAGGGTTGTCCTTCAGCCAAAATTAGCCATTTTGTTAATTAAGCAATCATGACTTTATGAAGTAAGATCATAAGTATTCTCATTTACATTTCTATCTCTATTTTTGAATCGCAATTTTCTCATCATTTCTCCCATCTTGATGGAGAAGGTCTTTCTGAAGCATCTGTGTGTGTGTGTGAGAGAGAGAGAGGGAGAGGGAGAGACAGAGAGAGGGGAGAGACAGAGAGAATTTCCCTGACTGGGACTGTCTTTTTTCCTTTTTGTAACAATTGTCCTTGCTATAATAAAATTGTGATTGCTGGCTTCTAAACAGCCAACCTTTTTTTGTTCCATAATTAATTTGCTTAACCATTGTGAGTTAAAAAATACTTCTTCCATGCAGACTGGAATAACTTCTGTCATAGAAAATAAGTTTTTATAAAGTGTAATGATACATGGCTTCTGGCTGCTGGGGCTTTTTCCTCACACAGCTTCAAACTGAGCACGTTTCTGGTTACATTGGAGGGATAAGCAGCTTGATTCTCTGCAGCCAACCCCACTGCATTCTAACCCTCCTCAACAGGGTTAATTGGAACAAGTTACTGTCTCTGCATCTCTAAAATGTTGGTGGTGGTTTCATATGTACTTTTTCTTTCTCAGTCTTCAAATTTCTTTATCTATGTTAAAGGATTGGGGCAAAATATTTTAATATTCCATTTTGGTAAATCATCCTGCGTGATTCAGTATTTACATCACTTTGATCTCATTCATCCTCATCAATGAAAATATTCTACTTGCATGTTACCCACACTCTGATAATTGGCGTATAGACCACTGGAAAACAGCTTTCTTTAACCCCCAAAATATTGTTGGTGCCTATACTTGCAGGCTCCAGCATGGTTTTTGGTGTGATGGAAGCACAAATGTAAAAGGTCTGCATTAGTTAAATTTTTCTGCCTTTTTTCCTCAGCTGTTTCTCCTGTCAGCCATTACTATTATTATTAAATCAAAATAAAAATGTGCCCTTTCAAGAGCCTATTTTCGTCACTGTAACACTGTTGTTGCTGTGGTTATGAGGAGAACTGCTTGCAGAGCACCCAGCCAGGGTTAGCGTGCCAGTAAGGCAGACACTCAGGATGGAAAATCAGGGTCACATCAGTCAACTAAACATCAACTCAACATATCTGCAAATTTGCAGAGACAGAGAATGATCTGGTTTGCAATCCATGGAACCAAAATTCTTTCCCACTTTATCAGGGACACTGTGTCTCCCTAAATTCTGCAGGGAGTATAAACTCAACATCCCCACTCTGGGTCCAAATTAGAATTGGCATGCTAAGGTTTGATAATAACAGGATGCAGCAGAGACTGACTACAGGAATGGGTTTGTAATGAGTTGAATTTGATGGACAGGTTGTTAGATCCTTCTGAGCTTTTTGTTGCAAGGAGAGAAAAGAGTTTGGACTTGTTAGCAATTACTTGTGAGCAAATCAGTGGGGAATGGGTGAGTGAAAAAGCTGAAAACCCCAGAAAGGAGTTAGAGGAGAGTAAGTTGACATGGGGTAGAAGACAACATGGGCATTCTCTGTAAAGAGACTGTTGTGGAAGAAAGAAATCAAGGGAGTGGAGAGGCATGTATGTAACATGCAAAGCTGCCAAAAAAAAAAAAAAAGGAGGAAGAGACGTCATGATAAAGTACAATAAAGACATTTTTACAAATAGTTGGCAGTAATTTTGTCTGGAATTATATTATTTGATCAATAGTGATCTGGAATTGTTTATTCGGTTAATTCATCTTGTGTATGTATTTCAGTA
This sequence comes from Petroica traversi, assembly GCA_025920805.1. Taxonomy (NCBI): domain Eukaryota; kingdom Metazoa; phylum Chordata; class Aves; order Passeriformes; family Petroicidae; genus Petroica; species Petroica traversi. The sequence goes on along the minus strand of JAHLSL010000102.1, from coordinate 1,296,519 downwards.
ATAACTGCATGACAGCTTTAAGGCAAAATTTTGACAAAATGCAACACTTGATCCATTGTTTGCCCAGAGAAGGCAAAGATATACCCATAAAGAAAAAAAAGATCACAGTGACAGTTTGCTCATTGGTGCAAGTTTATTGGCATTTGGAGGATAGAAGAGTCTGAACTTGTATCATTTGATCTTGGAAATGGGGAATTGTGTAGTACCTGTAAGACAAAGTGATCAAGTTCACTCCTAAGTCTTGTGCTTAGAACCATCAATGATCTCTAACATTTTCTTGTTATAAATACTGACATCAGGGAAAAAAATAATCTGAGTAAGTAGAAGCGCCCTTTGAGCATTTGTTAAAGCTGCATTGGCTACATACGTGTTTAGAAATCATTTGTTATTCATTATGTGTTCATGATTAATTGGCAAACTTCAACTGTATTTTGTTGCAGAGCATTTCGTGCTGAGCCACAGAGACATCTGCATTGCAAATCCCTCTGGAGAGAGTGTGTTAAGAGACTGACAGACTTTGGGTGGGCATTTGAAGGATATTTTGACTTTAAAGTAACTCATCAAACTAATGCCAGAGCAAAATCCACAAAGATGTCACTATTAAATACTGCCGCTCCATCTATCTGGGAAGTGCAGCATAAGAAACAGAAATTATTTTTCAAAGCCAGTTGGCATCTTGAGTTCATTGCCTTCCCCAACAGTCAAGCTGTCGAGTCAGCCTTCCCTCCTCCTGGGGAAAGAGAGCCAGTGCCGTTTGTCTGTTGTGCAGTGCCCTCGGAGTGACGCCTGAAATGGTATTGGCAGTTCTGCAGGAGAACTGTAACACATCCATTTGTAATGGAAGATGAGCTGTCCAGCATTGTGAGCTCTGCACAAAGCTGAACAGGCAAGGAATGGAGGATGCTGTGGATCTCCATACTCTTCCATGTTTGCAATTTAGACTGTCTCATTTGTAGTTCAACAGTATGTCAGAATAAATGGTAAGTGATAGATTTCAATGACGTACTTAAGATTGAAGAGAAGGGATGTTTCTTAGTGGTTGGATGAAAGGATTTGGAATGGGAATTATTGAATCTTTGGGGTTTTTTGCAGCTCCATTGCTAACTCACTGGATGACCTTAAGCAAGTTAATTAACCTATCTGCCATTTCATCCCTCTGTAAACTGGGGAAAATAATGTCTGCTTCAGAAATGAGTTTTGAAGATTAATTGATTCTTAGAAAATGTTTCAGCTTCCCCTTGTGAAAAACATACTACTGAAGTGTTGTTGTTACTTTACTAACAACACACACATAAAATTTTTAAAGGCAACAGTAACAAAGACACATCTTTTTTGGCTGGAACAGAGTATTGCAGAGGGAAGGGGAAAAAAGGAAAAATATTAAAAGGACAGACTCAGCAAAAAGAGAAGAAATAATGGAGGCATCTGGCTCACTGCTGATAAAAGCTCTTGTAGTTTCTCTTCCATCATTCCTTGCAACACTCATCTGAAAGGACATCCACCAAGGCTTTCACATGGGGTCAAAAAGCTGTTCATCTCTAATCCTGTTTGACCAAGTGTGAAAACAGAGCGAATAAAAATGTTCCAGCAATAGAATTTTCAGGAGTGCATCAATCTCTTAAACATAAAATCCAAGGAGATTAGTTGGGTCTGTTTGAGTTCACATTCCTGCTACTTCAAGCTGAACTCTTTTCAACATACTGTCTTGGATCTAGAACTCTTGGGTTTGTGAGCTGGTCTTTCCCCTGTGTTTCAGCAGACTCTGATATTGTATATCCCTGTTGACCTCTGTGGTGCACTTCAATGCAGATTTCTCTCCCTGTTTTCCTAGTTTAGGTCCTTTCTTGCCTTGGAGTATCTTGACCAGTACTGAGCACAAGATATGTCATTAGGTCTTTGGGAGCACTCTGGATGGCCATTCCGACTGTCTTGATTTGTAGATCAGCAGATTTTCCAAGATCTGGCTGGACTCCCAGGTACCCAGGAATTTCAGCAGTGCTCTTTGGAGACCTGAACATCATTGATCAAACTTTCTCTGTCACAGAGTCTTTTGAAGGCAGAGTTATGGAAACAGAAAATAGTTTTTATTTTAGTTTGGAGTTCTTTGCTGCTGTCCTGGTGATATGAGGCTGCTGTTAGTTATGTAACCAGAGCTGCTCTCTGTTTGTGAATTTCCCTATCTGGAGAATCATAATCAAACCTGCATGCACTTCTCAGCCTCAGTTGCTTCATCCTGTAGAAGCATGGTGCAGAGGCTTTTTTTGGTTCTGTTCTTTCTCTCTGACCTTGCTAGTACCCAGGCTGAGTAAGTTGTGCTCCTACACATGTGTTCTGGACATTTGTCCCCTTTTTCCTGAGGAAAATTCCTTCTTCAGATTTTATCTCTGTGAGTACACAATTTCCTTTTTTTTTTTCTTTTTTTTTTTGTCCTTGGGAAATTTTTTCCTTAGTCTTGGAAACGTTATTTCTCTGGAAACAAGAGAAGTAACTTCTTGCAAGCCAGTTTCTTCATCATGGACAATCAGGGTATGGTCACTAAAGCTTGGTACTCCCCGTGGTTTCTTGTTTGGTGGGTACTTGTTGGAGGCCTTTGCAGCAAAGGGCAATAAAAGCCTAGCAGTTCTCACTGGAACAACTTCAGATTATGAGGTGCAATTGTGATATCACAGTACTAAAGCTTAAAATGGAGAAATGAACTGCACAAATTGATGAACTCTGAAGAGCCAACTACTTTATTTTGATGCAAATATACTTGGTGATAATAAATGAAAATAAGTCAATGCAAAACTGTTGAAGATGGCAGCATGCTTGTGTCTAAATAGAGAGTTTATCGTCCTAGATGTCAGCTGCTTTTACAGCAGCACACAATATATTTGTATACACCTTGTAAAAAAATTTTATTTAAATGAGTCTACTCTGCTGGGACTTCACTGCCAAATAGAATAGATGAAGACTGAGGTCTTGCTTCTGAGTCATGTTCTAAAATGAAGGAGTGCATTTAGAGAATATAGTTTTTCCATGCAGGTGCTGGTTTTTTGTTTTGCTTACTGGTTTTCTCTCCAGTTGCTTCTGTGATGTTTTCTTAGGATCTAAGAATTCTGAATTTTAATTAATTGTTGTTCTTCTTTTGTGATTAAAGGAAGCAATGAGTTGAATTGGTAGCTGGGAGCCAATCACAAATGTGATAAACTCACTATGAAACACCACATTATCCACCTACAAAGGCTGTGGCTCTGTCTTTCACTGGATTAGTTCACAAAACACTGGTGATAGAAACCAAGTCCAGAAATCTCTCTGCAAATGAACAATGTATTCTGAAATCTGTCAGAAGTTTAGGGAAGGTTGTACAGTGTGACTTGCCATGTCAAACAAACTAGCAGTATTGCAGATACACCTTCATATTAGGCTGCCTATATGAAGTACGTATTGATGCAGTACAGAAAACCAGAATTAATAAGGCTTTAAGATATTGCAGATCAATGTGATAGATGTAACTTTAAGGATAAAAGCCACTTCTTACCAAATATGCTTATTTTTGGCAGACAGAAGACTCTCAGTCCATACTCTTTGGCCCTAATATCTTGTCTCTGCCATCCTGGATTCTCCTTGCTATTTCTATAAGAGTCACAAGATCTATGAATTTTAATGAGGTGATATCTCCTGTTTTCAGCTGAGCCCAGTGGTGGTGATGTTGAGAGCCATCTTGCTTTTGTAGCTGGCTTTAGGCAGCGAGTGACCTTGCTGTACCACTCCTGCATTCAGAGCAATGTCACCTTCCTCACTGCAGCAGGCAATGGGATTTTCCTGTAGCAGGATTTTCGGTGGGAGGCTGGGCTTTTGTATCCAAAAGGTAAACAGGGGGAAGCTGAGCTGGGATTGTGAGAAACAACAGTCCTATGGCTATTGTTTCTCACCTGTTGTAAGGCTTTTGGAGAAACAGGTCTGTCTGTCCAGCTCAGAGGAGAAGAAGCTGTAGAATATGAAGATGTTGACTACCAAGCTGGCAAGACAGTAAGCAGGACACAGAGTGGCTGCTCTGATCTCAGAGAGCAGCAGATTGGAGCTGAATCTCTGCTTGTGGAAGCTGGGGCTAAGATGAGTTTTCTGTTGCACGGAGATGAATTTGAAAGAGCTTTGAGGGCTAAACATTGCCTTTGTGCTTTAGCTGAGTTGTCTCCCAGCAGAACTTTTTCTTTCAATAGAGGCTTACACCTGTACAGCTTCGGCCTTTTCTTTTTCTTTAAAACTTTCTTGTTGCTACTCTGGTATTGGAAGCATTGAGTGTTTACTCAGGTTTCAGGAGACAGGAATGGCTTTCCCGAGTATTTTACTTACGAACTCAACATATTACACGTGTCATGATCTACATTTAGATCCCACCACCTGGCTGAAAAAACTAAAGCTGTTGGAAATGCCTTCAAAGGTGGAACAATATCTCCCAACAATAACTCGGGCTGTGTTGGAGGCAGAGTAGGGGTGTGGGGATAATGTTTTCAATAGGCTGGGTTTTTCTATCGGGCCTTGTTTTCAGTACCTTATAGCTCTGCTGAGCTTTAGCTGCTTTTAATGGCTGACATTTTCCATGCATGATGCCCACAGTGGGCAGTTTGGGGCTAAAGTTTACTTTAAAATAGTTCATCCTTGTTTTGCCTGAGCTTAAAAGCATTCCTGGAGATGTTTTCGTGAGGAGCAGTGATTATCATACATAGCTGTGTCCACAGTGCAGCCTTAGGTTTTTAGCAGTGATGTGGTTCTGACAGTTGACAGCTAAATAATGAAGAGTAAGTTTTCACAGGGGGAAGCAATTTTATTGAAAAGCCAACAGTTTCCTGTTTTGTTTTGTTTTGCCTTTGGAAAAACAATATTATACTTGGCTCTTTTTATCTGTGTACTGTCTTTTACCCATCTCTGTGTGAGGCCATTTAGTGTTGGCCATTCCCTCTGCTTTATTGAAAAATATGATTTAGGACTTCTCACCTACCTGTCCTCCTGTCTTCTGCCCAGCAATTAATTTTGCTTCCTCCAAAACCAAATCTGTTCTTTTGATGGTACACCCCATTCAGCTCCTGACCCCTGATCAATTCTGACTCAGCTCCTGTGTGCTTCCCACGTTCATCACAACCTCAGGTCAGTAAAACAAGACTCTAAGAAAACACCAGAATAAAGATTGCCTGTGGATTGCCATTCACTTGTGACTTGCGGTCGTGAGGTAAAATGCACAATCAGATCCTGCTTTCTGCCTAAGTTCAGATTCCATTCATGGTAGATGACAGATGAACCAGGACTCTGCAGTCCTGATGGTGACTCTTTGGTGGAGAGTTTTGAGGCTGAGTAGTGAGCCTAGCAGATGAATACAGGTAGGAAAAATCATGGTCATGGGCATATGAATTGAAATTGTAAACTGGATTTTATTTCACTCTTTGTGAGAGTTACTGTTATGAAGCTTGGTGACTCAAAGAAATTACATTCTCCCAACTTCTGTCTATGTGGTCCCCACTTTCTATGTATCCAGTTTCAGTCACCCATGACTAATTTGTGGAAATACTTCCCACTGTGCCTAGAGCAAAGGGGGCTGTGAGCTGTTCTTTGAGGAAGGAAAGTGCTAAGTACTCTGAAAGTTTAGGTTGTAAGTTCCTTTAACAGAGTACCCAAAATGCACTGACATGTTTGAAAATACTGCCTTTTATCTCTGTCCCTCAGCAGGGAGCTGTGAAGATAAGTTCCTTGATGTTTGGAAAAAAAACCCCAGCCCTCCAACACTACAATTAGAGCACCAGTATAGAAAAGGCCATGAGGAAATTAATCATTCTGTATGCAATGCAAGATCTGGGTGGTCTGCAATAAATAGTACATGCACCACGCATTGGATGATAAGGATAGGAGAAAATTTGAATAGTGTTCATTAAGTGAGCAACATTCATCCTTTGCTCTGTAAAAAAATGGGAGACCCATAGAAACAAAAATCATGTTATTAAAGATTGTATCATAGTGTGTTTGCATGCTGAGCAAATTAATGCTCCATAGGTGATCTTAAATCTGGCATTCACTAACTTGCTTAACTTTGCAATCCAAATGGGGTTTTTTCTTTTTTTTTTTTTCTTTTTTTTTTTGGGAGGGTGAAGCTAATCTCTTTTGGGAGTTGCCAGTGGGGAGAGCAGAGGACATCCAGCTGGTTGCTGTTGTGTGCAGCTCGATATCAGTGTGTGCACAGCTACACATGGGTGTGTAGACAGCTGTGTCCTATTCTCTGTGGGTGCATATGTGTGGCTAGCCCGTGTTTATGCAGCTGGCTGATGCTTCCCTCTGAAAAACTCTTTTTCTATGAAAAAAAAAAAAATAGAAGGCACATTGACAGCTGGTTAATGCCTAGGGTTTAGATTTAGAAACTTTTATATGGTGTTTTGTGGTTCAGATCTTTCTTTATAGAGCCTCTGCTTGGTTCTGAGTCACCCGAACACCCAAAATCTGTTTGAATGGTGGGTCAAGTGTTTATGGGAGTTATCATAGGATGCTTCTATGGTAGCATTTTTTATGGCTGTGTTATTAGAAGGGCTGGCATGCTGAAGACTCACGCACACCAGTATTCAAGGTGCACTGGAATGATAAAAAATATTAGTAGACATAATTTGTTATATCTGTGTTTGGTTTGATTACTGTCTTGTGTTTGAAATCCTGTAATTAGGGCAGTGAGCTGCCTCCAGAGCCAGTACTGCTTCAGGTAATACAGCTCTAGGACGAGTTCCTCTGACTTCAGTAGGTGATTTTTTACAAAGAATGAAAGCTGGAGCCCATGCAAATGAAACATCACCTCTGGGGAGGTGAAGATCACAGAGAGAGCAGGGAAATACTGAGGGTCACCTGTCCCTGTTGAATAACTGAATTAGAAGTATAGATCCCTGGGAATGGGCAGCACCTTGACTTTCTCGATCCCCTCCCCCACTAGATGGCACTGAATTCTTTTTCTTTAAAGAGAAAAAAAAAAAAAAGACGAAAGGAAGAAAAATATGGTGGAGGTAATTTTGATGTAGAAAAGACCCCAAAAAACCCAAACAAAAAAAACACCCCCAAAAAACCGACGAAGAAAAGCAAATCGCAATCGGCTGTGCATTTACTCCGTCCGTTTGCCCTGCCCTTCCTCCCTGCTGGTCCCAGACCCCACCTCCGTGTACCTTTGCACAGGCACACGCTTTGCTTTTGTGTCTGAGCCCTCTGGAGAGGCGGTGGGCGATGCTCGCTGGAGGATGCTCAGGAGAGCGGGAACGCTGCTGGGAGGGGATGCAGAGGAGGCTGGCCCTGTCTGCAGGATGCCATCCGTGGGGAGCTCTAGCAGGCAGCTCACGGCTTGGCACAAGGAATTGCCTCTGAACAGACTCACCGGCTCCACTCCTCTGTCCCATGCCTTCAGACATTTTTCCTGTGCACCCGTGTGCTTTAGCTTTCTCTCTGCATCACCGAAATCGTAACCCGCAGCAAAGAAAGCCTCAGCTTTCAATCCGTGGCTGAAACTGCATTTTCACTTCCTGATTCGTTTAAGACCCATGAATTAGCTCCCTGTGCTGAGATGCCCTTAATTCATTGTCGGTTTCCGTATCTGTGCCCAAGTGTGCATGGAGGGGCTGTGGGATTTTTTTAAAATGTCTTTTCCCCCTGTGGTAAGGTGGGGTGGGGTGGGGTAGGAGGAAGAATCTGGATCTGTTTGTGCTGAGAAGGGGCTGTCTGTAATAATCCTGGTAAGAAACATAGGGAAGGTTTCTAATGCCTGCAGCAAGAAATATTCTCCCTCCTGAAAAGAAGGGAGTAGTGCTGATGATGAAGGAGAAAAATGTTTAATTGGTAAAGTGGGGCTAAAATCCAACAATTTCTCCTACAGTTATGTGCTTAAGGTGACTTGCAGAAACATACAGACTGCCATCTGATAAAGCTACAAATGCAAGCAAAAAAAAAAAAAAAAAGTGCATAGAAACTGCCACTGAAATGCCTTTTCAGAGAAAAAGATAAAACCTGGAACTGAATGTCAATTTTTGGCTTTCAAACCCATGCTTATGAATGAGAAGAGGGAACAAGTCTGGCTTCTCCAGGTACAAAAGTCCCCCTGCCCCAAACTGTCTTACTGTCTTGGAGTGTGATGGGAAAACCTGGCACCTGAATCTCCCTGAGTCCAACCAAATCTTGGCTCTTTGGACTGTAATCCTAATGTTTAACATGAAAGAAATGTAGTTGTGATTACATTATATGGTTTTCCCATCCCCTCACATATCTTTGGCCTATACCGTGAGAAAACCAGTTCTGTTAGCTGGATCCTCCGTTCTGCTCTTATCCCCAGTCTTCCAGTTGTGTCTAAACTGGACGTTTAGACAGAGATCAGTTTTGTTTTCCAGTTCAGTCTAAATAGAGAATAAACGTAGCAGGCTCTCGGGAATAAACAGAAAATCCAACTGTCAGCCAAAAAATATGGTTGGTAAAATTAGACCTGTTCCCATCCTCCAGCTTGGGACTTGATGCTAAAAATTGACAAAGAAATCCAGGTGCACTTTCATCTCTGTGTGGGTGTGATACAAGAAACCTGTTCATCATCTTCTTATAGGAGCCAACAGCTTTTTGGCCACAAAACTCTACATTTTATCTCTGAACAGACAACAAGTATGGCTGCTCCAGGCCCACTGTGACATCAAATTCTTATCTACTGACACATAGTTGATTGAAAAATCCAGTTACACAAGTGGATCCATCTGTGCTGATTTATTTTTTTTAAAAATTGAGATCCTTAAATATTTGCTGTTATTATTAGCAACAAAGGGAAGTTACTGCTAAAAAGATTAAACTAGTCCCTTGTTTCAGTAAAACACTTTACTTAGAGCTTTCCAAATACAGTTAATATTCATAACATAACATTGAAATTGAGCTATAGACCTCGTTCAGCAGATGCAGATGATTGTAACTTTTATGGTTTGGATGACTGACTTTTCTTTGCCAGTTTTATCATCCTGCAAGGTGGTTGGAGAATACAGTACAGTTCAAACCAAAAATGTTTTAGTGGGACAGATACTCCTCCATAGCTGCAAATCCCAGTTGATATGGGCCCTGATCTTGCCAGGTAAAATGGGAGAAATTTTGCTTCTTCTACTAATACAGTTTGGTTTGGGGCCAAAAATCGTTATGATAAATGTGGGTTTATTTTTCCTGATGCAGCTGTATTTCACAAGGCAATCCAGGTCTGTATTTCTGATACACAAAGAGCTGCTGCATCTGCTCTCTCCACTGGAGCAAGTATAATTTGGGTGGCTAGGATTAAAAACTACCAAAATCCCAGGACTCCCCTCTTGGTGCCAAGGGCTCTCTCCAGCCCCAGGAAGGCTGTGCTTATTTTCCATTCAGATGACACAGCCTGGGATTCAGGGGCCAAAAGCTGGTAGGATCCAGCATTGATGTAGATTTTTGCAGCATAGATCTATGGGAAGGCATTGGGCTGTGGACTTTTTGGTGCAGTAGGAGCAACTGCATTGCTTGCTGTTCATCTGAGAAGTCACTGGGAGCCAAATATTTGATGGGGCTGCCTTGGTTCCTCTGTCAGCTCCAGGATGCTGTGATGCTGTGGTACTCATGGATCAGGATGCGCCAGCATTCAGCCCTTTTTGATGCAAGGGAAATGACCATGTGTATTTCCTTTTTAAACAGTGCAGTTCAGAGTCTGGAGGCCTCAGCTTTCTGGATCATGCAGAAGGTCTAAAATCCAGGGCTTTTTCCAAGCTCATTCTCTGTATTATGGAGCAGGTTGGGATTTTTTTTTTTTTTTTTTTTGGTGCAGTGAGAAACAGTTCCATTTGTTTTGGATTTGGCTGACATAATATAAGGACTTGTGATCAAGAATGATCAGGATCCAGTTAAATCCAGGTTTTACATTTTCCCCTCTTTTAAGAGAGTAAGGCTTCGACATTTCCTGCCTGGGAAGTGGTGCAGTTTATCTTTAAGGAGGATAGAGAAATAAGAAATGAGTCTCACGTTGCATGGGTGACATCACTGGCTTTTGGCTCAGCGCTCTGTATGCTCCGTCTGTAGGCTTCGGCCAAGGCTGCAGGGCTCGGTGTTTGAACAAGGAAAGATTCCCAGGTGTACAGAAGATTGGATTTGCTATTATTTGGGTTAAAAAACGGTGAAATGAGATTTCTAAAGCTTGGGGACTGGAGCTCGCCTTCTGTTGCACTTGATCTCTACAAGACGGGTGAGTTATTCCCATTAAAGAAAAAGGGAGTGAAAATTTAAGGAGAAAAAAAATATGTCTGAAAATATAACTGCTGATGCCGGGGATACGATTCGTATGAAGCTGCTGAGCTAAAAACCCTCAGCTCCGACGAGGGCCATATGGCAGAGAAATGGTGCAGCCCGAAAGCTGTTGACAACAGTTAGGGGCTGCTTTCCTCTCCCCGTGTAAGGTGTGTAGCTCCCCCCCACCTCCGCCCCTCCGCCCTCCGGCCCGGTTTGTTTTGGTTCGGTTTCCCCCGACCTCCCTCCCCTCCCCGTTCCTCAGCATCCTCTCCGCCAGCCGTAGCCCTGCCTGCCTTCATCTTGCAGATGGCCAACGTGCCGCCGTGTTAGGAAAACTGTGCACAACACATCCCAGCGCCGGGGACGGAGGAAGCTTTTCGGCTGCCGGCGGAAGGGGGGGCAGCAGCGTGTGTGTCTGAGCGTGTGTGTGTGTGTGTAAGAAGGATGCCGGGGCCGAGGGCAGCCCCCCGCGCTGCC
>JAHLSL010000102.1:1260487-1285379 GCA_025920805.1 Petroica traversi | reverse complement strand
CTGCAGAGGAGAAGAGGCAGATGAGACTCCAAGACTGCCTCCAGGGCAGAACTTTGTAGCCTCTCAGCATCCCTCTGCAGCGTGGATGTGAGCCACAAGAGTTGGGGATGTTTGAGGCAGTCTCTGCCAAGTGACACCTTGCAGCTGCTCCGGTGGTTTCTGTGTGGTCTCACCCCAGCGGCTTTGCCTGTTGTGAAGATGTCCATGGTGTTTCTGTGAAGCTGAGGCATGGCTGCTGGAAGGTTACTGCTCTATGCTGGCCTCTCTTTAGCTCTGTGTGCCCTTGGCATGCTGGCTGTGGCGATCTGCTCTGACCATTGGTACGAAACTGATGCCAGGAAGCACAGAGAGAGGTGCAAGAGTATCACCACTAAGAGAAATGATCCTGGCTTCATTTACAACTCAAACAACAACCTGCCTCTCAGGGCCAGCAGGTCTAGGTTGGACCGCTGGGAAGGGAAACTCCTCTTGGCAAGGAACAGGAGGCAGATCTTTGCTATGAGTGCAGTCGACGAGTGCAACAGACAGTACAACTCCACCAACATGGGGCTCTGGAGAAAATGCCACCGACAAGGATTTGACCAAGAGCTGGAGGAGCTGATTGCCAAAGGTAAGGGCAGTTTTTTTTACCACATGAACGTGCCAGGCTCTCCTGAGATGAGCAGGGGCTGACAGCCATTTGGGCTCACAGATGGGAGTTGGCATCTCTAGCAAGTTCCTCTCCTTGCAATGGGTGAACTGGGTTGGCCGGGCATTGCTTCCAGAAACACTGCCAGGGCAGTTTCCCATGGGATCTCTGCTCTGAGATGTGGGATTTGGGAGCAAGAGGGCAATGGGGGTGAGAACGCACACACCCCTGAATATCTTTTTCATGTCTCTCTCTAAGCTTGATCCAGTCTTCCCATCACCATGGTATCAGATTACTTCCACTCACAAATAAGAAGTATTCATAAAGCAGACACTGGATTTATTTTATTTTATTTTATTTTATTTTATTTTATTTTATTTTATTTTATTTTATTTTATTTTATTTTATTTTATTTCTTTTCTTTTCTTTTCTTTTCTTTTCTTTTCTTTTCTTTTCTTTTCTTTTCTTTTCTTTTCTTTTCTTTTCTTTTCTTTTCTTTTCTTTTCTTTTCTTTTCTTTTCTTTTCTTTTCATTTTATTTTATTTTCTTTTATTATTTTATTTTATTTTATTTTTATTTTGTTTGACCCTGGTGGCTCGGGCAAAGGAGGCTACATATGTCTATGTTTCATCACTGCTTTTCTGAATGCCCCATCCATCCTGAAATACACCGTTTGCAGTGCTCACATGGAGGCTTTTTCCATCCTCAAATGGAGAGTAAACAAAGAGAAATGCTAAAGAGCAGGAGGAAACCCAGCTTGGTGTTTACACTGAGCTATGCTTTGGAATATTTTCAGTATCTACAAAACATTACATGAATATATTAGAAAGAAATCATTTTCTCTTGGGATGGAGATGCATCTGTTCGCCTTTAGCATTTTTGTGCTGTCTTTTGTCTAGTCTTTTGGTCCTTTGTCTTAATTCTTCCTCCAAGGTAGTGGTTCAAGGTGATGGTCATTTTGCCCCAAATGTTCCTTTGATCTGAAGATAGGAAGGGGCCACATGCATAAACTCCTACCTAAACAGAAGATGCATGTTTTTTCAGGATGATGAGGGTTTCAGTAAGGATGACAGCATCTTTGCTACCCACAGCATGGTTACTCTGTACTACAAAATAACATTTCCCTCCCATGGTTATTCTGTTGGAAGCAGAAGATTCCCCATTGGTTTATTTCCATTGTAGTGCAATCATTGCTTCTGACACAGTGCCATCTTCCAAGATATTCCTCAGGAAGGAGTTATTGCTTAAAGCTACTTATTCACAAGGGATGTTCTCTCACATGCTTGTCCGTGTACATGTTTTGTTCCATATTTTATGAGTGAGTGCTGGATGTGAGTAGCATGGTAGAGACTGTATCAAACCAGCCCAAACAGGTGGTGTACCAGGGAGCCTGGGTTATTCTTGGGATCCTGCCTGTGTTGCTAGGGACCCTTCATATCCAGCTGCTATTTAACAACTCCTAGGAAACAGATCGGTGTCTTCATCCCCGTCTGTAAAGGGCGAGTGGACACGTCCAAAGCCTGCCAGCACCCAGACACCCTGCTGCTGGCTTCAGTGCCAAGGGAGTGATTCCTGCTCTCCATCTAGGTGAGGATGGTGTGTGCTGGGCTGGCCATGGAGAGCTGGGTTGCTCTGCCATGTGTGCTCACTGTGCTTGGGGCATAAACAAATTCAACCTTGACAGTAGGCAAATGTCAACAGAGCTCACCTTTGCAAATGGAATTGGGGTTATTAGAGAGGATTTTCATCCTGGAATAAGTGAGACTCTTCCCTCTTTCTCCACCTGCTTTGTCATGGGATCAGGAATGTCCATTTCTCCTGCCAGAAACGGCTGATATTGCGTGGTGCTGGGTTATGAGTAAAGGCAACTCTGCTAAGTGTTAACCATAGGGAAAATGTGGCCAATCAAGATGAGGTGGTTAAATGCAGGAGAAGATGATCTTTGGAAGATCTTGCTGTAGTCTACTTGTGTTTATGTGCATGTATGAGTGTGTGTGAGTGTGAACTAACTCTGAACATACAGCATCCAGCTGGTACAAGGGATTTCCATGGGCTCAGGTGCAGTGAGTGTCTCTGCACACACACTCCTGGATATGTGTGCCTGCAGATGGCCAGAGAGCCACTCCGCAAAGTCCCTGCCCCCAGGTCAGAGGTGCAACTTGTGCACATAAGGGAGCTGTGTGCAAATATCAGGGTGTGTCACTCCTAAAAGTTTCCTGATACACTTCTAACAAACTTCATTGAAGGGTGAGAGAAGTGTTAAAGGAGGGAGACTCGTAGCACTGGCCAGCAGCATTTTAATTCATTTGATGGCCTCTCAGGGGTGAGGATCTGCCTATACTACAGCTCTCAGCCATGATGGACAGTCACCCACGAATGCTATCGAGATGTGTATTCTTTTGGCACCTCCAGACTGAAATACAGAAAAAGCAAGTATAATGGCAATTCCATAAAATAAAGTGTTGAACTTGCTCAGAAATAAAAATGGAGATGTTTCCTTTTTGATCCTCACTTACATGATGAAAGTGAAGTAAGTGTTATTGCTGTCCAGTGTTGAGAAGAGCTGTGAGTTCCTAACAAGGCAGGTATTCCAGATTCATACCAACAGGATCTATCGGGAAAATAAAAACTAAAAGTAGTTTTCACTTCCATGACAGATACTTTTTTGGGAGTTAGGGGTTGCAGGGATGGGTGTGTGGACAGAGTATGCCATGTGCAGGTGTTCTCTGTGTACTGGGGCACATATCCTTGTACAGATGAAACCACTGTCTATGAGATCCAGGGTAAATACCTTATAAAAGAGGACATTATTGATACACAGAGCATTAACTCTCGTTCCTCTGTTAATTTAATGTAATACACTTTGTATGGAACTGGATAAACTAATGTAGGTTCTGGCCCCAAATATTGTGTGTAATGCTATATATAATTGAATGTAAATTTTATTAAGTGTTTTGGTTTTTTGTTTGCTTGTTTTTAAAGCTGGACAGAATCTTTGATCCATTTAGTTTAAAACAGATCCTACATTTTTCCCTAGGCAAAACTTCCAGTATTGAGAATGGTCTATTGAGATTTGTCTATCAAAGTATAACAAAAAATGGTCATTAAGGGCCTAACTAGCTTTGCAAATACCCTGCAGTTATTCTGCTTATGAACTCTGCTGAAATTAATACAAGCTATAGGCAATGGCTTGTGGCAGGATCAGGAACTGTGGTCATTGGAAATATTCAGATACCAGTGATTTAAAAAAAAACCAGCTCTGTTCCTGAATAGGCTGGGTCACTTCTATAATTCTATTCTTAATTTATTAATTTTTACTTTCTGGGAAATAAATCAAGACCTTTATGCTGGATTTTGCTAGAAAAATTGGAGATCTGTTGCTTCAGGTTTCTTATAGATAGGCATAATATACAGTAATATATATATAAAATAGTTGGTCCTATTTTTATTTCTCCTATCCTATTTTTTTGGTATTTTCATAGAACCCACGTGCATATTTCAAAATAATTAGGTAAATAGGCAGTGAATTAAAGAGATTGTTACAAGTAAGAATAGTCGGGGAGAGGCAGACAAGCATGAGACCAAAGACCTGAGGAGTATTCTAAAGCTGCATTAAAATTAGGCAGTTCATTTATTCTCACTGTCATAATGAAAAACAAATCAAATAGGAAACAACAGAAATTACAGTCAGTAAAGAAATTATTGGAGTTGAACATGGAAACTGAGGTCTCAGTTTTGCTAACTTTTCCTCAGCTGAATAATCTATATTTCTGGGAATGGACTACTTGGACTGAGGGAAAGCACTCTGACACAGAAGGAGCAGTGAAAATGAAAGACTGAACAGAGCTGTTCCTCTGCTTCTGCTTTCACATTTGATCAAGCTTTTTGGCATCTCAGCACCAGAGTTTCACTCCTAAAGCCTTGCAGAGTCAGGAAATGCTGGCTCTGGTGTTGTTCAGCACAATGTTCTAAAATTCTTCCAATTCTCAGGTGTTTGTCCAATCTCCTCCACAAAGTGAACAGCCTTGCTGCTGGAGGTCCCTTTGAGCAGTGTTCACCTGTCCTATCAGATCCACTGTTTGCCTGTTTTCCACAGAGTTCCTAGCAAAAGCAGCAATCCCTCACCCAACACCAACTCCGAGTGAGCCAACCACCTCCAGCACTAGGCAAGCAGAGAGCTGGAATGAAGTGTCCACTCGTGGCTGGGAGAAGGCAGAGTTTATGTCCTGCAGCTCACAACTCCTTGTGTACAACTTGTAGTGAGCCAGAAAAAAAGAAGGGGAGCCACAGAGTCTGCTTGCATCCTATGACAGTGTTGCTCATATGCTTTCCTGCAGTAGTTGAGAGGAAAACAAGAAAGGAAAAAAAGGAATCACATCATTTAATTATAAAGGTACAATAAAGTAGATGAAGAAGTTGCACAATAACCAGAGTCTGTTCCATTTAGACAATTACTACTCAGAGAACCTTTCATCTCGCCCTTGGAAGTCTGCCAGTTAAACCTGACTGGATGGAGCTCTGCTGCCTGCTATTGGAATCCAATTTTTATTTATAAACCCCCGGAATTTACAATCACCTTATTATTTCAACCCTCCTTTTACCTTCCTTCTTCCCCCGAGATCTGTGGAAGTCATAGTAAATCCTATTTTAAAACATTTTATTGTGAGTATACTTAGCCCATGCCACCGCTAAAAAAAACCCCAAACAAACCCTAAGTAATTCCTGTGAAGCCTACCTCCACCTCAAATAATACACAGTATTTCTGGGATGAAAGCATTCTCTGGTTTGGTTTGTCAGATGCACAGCACAACTGAGGAAGAAAGACTTAACAGGACTACTCCAGCCATCACTAGGGATTATTTATACACAAATGGAAAAGCCTGAAGAGAGGCTGCTTGCAGCTATATCTGGGAGCAAAAAGATTTATTTTTGTAAAAATTCTTGCAATACCTTGCAATGCTCTAGATTTGACTTCTAAAGTGCAATAGTTTTGACAGGTAAATTAGGACAGACATTTTTTGTGTGTATCCTTTATACATTAAAGACTCAAATACTTTGTTTAAAATCTGTGCTTGAAATCCTGACTGTTTTCCAAATGGACTCATTTAAAAAGGGACTTTATTGAAGTCTTGATTCTGATCCTAGAGAAGTCAATAGTAAATGTTTTATTGAACATGGTGATGCAGCAAGTTCAGGCCTTTAGTGTTTTCTTTGAGGTTAAAATTGTCCCTGGGTAGAAAGGCCAGTGCAATGTCTGTGCTCCCTCCTGTCACAGCTGGAGTTCTGCTGGAGGCATCCACTGAAATTCAAGCAGTAAACAACACTGGAGTTCAGTCTTAGGCTGTCCAGGTATTCAGCCTTTGCTGGTTTTGATGCTGAAATAATTATTAGTCTGTTGATGTAAGACTGAAAGTCAAACAACTGAGATACAGGAAAGCCACCCTCTTGTTCAGGGATTTTCTAAAATCCTTTAGTGGTTGAAATCACTTGTTCATGCGTGTGAGTTCCAGGAGGATTTGGCCCATCATATATTGATTAAGCAATTTAATATTTTAATTGCGTCAAATTTAAATAGCAATTAATTTAAAAGTTTCTTTACCACAAGTAATAAGAACCTGATACATTCCTCTGACACATCTGAAATAATTAGTTTGATAATATATATCTGCTAAAAATATTAAGAACATATATGTAATTTAACAGAACAGCAACTGGTTTTAATCATGATTTTTTAAAGGGCAAATTTCAATCAAGCTGTTGGCTTTCAAACAAATTTGCCAGTGAAGACAAATGGAAATTTTGCCTGAGCAAAATTGTCAGGATCATGCCCTTCTCAAGAGAAACTGATATTTGCAGAGTTGCCTTCAGGACTGCATGCTTAATTCCTGTTCATTTAATTGAACATCAAAATCCTTCTGAGAAATTTCAGCATTTTTATCCTTTCTGCCTACTGCAAAAAATTGTGAAAACTGTGGAGGAAAGATTTAATATGTGTGCAGTTTTGTTCTATTCACTGTAAAAATAAAAATTTGAAAGATAATTTTACTTTATTAGAGATGAAATGGTCTGAACTATTTTGTCATCTCCAGCAATAAAAATCCATATTAATTTTGCTTTTTCCCATTGAAAAGGTGTTTCTGGGGATTTAGAAAAGCTTCAAGAGGGGAATGAGTTCATTAACTATTACAGAACCAACAGAAAAGAAGTCTTTATGTTTTGTAGGTTTTAGGAGAAATAATGCCAGTCATTTATAATGTGAGTTACTTAATGGCTCATTGCTCACAAAATGCTGCTGGAACTCTTAACTACACATTTAACTCTTTAGGACTGAAAGAATGAAATGAGATGGTGTTTCTTAGTTTTTAAGGAATAAATAAATAAATAAATAAATAAATAAATAAATAAATAAACAAACAGATAATGTGGATTCTAGAATCCGAGTTCCCTTAACAGATCATTCAGAATGGAATCCACTTACATGAAAAGAACATGAACTAACATATTTTCCCTGCAGGAGAGAAATCAGAATAAAAAAGGAAATGTCTCCATTTTTTTTCTCATAAATCCTCATTCTTTTATAAATAAATATTCAGAACTGCCCAGCTGAGCCTGCTGAAATCATAATCCTTTGTAGATAACTACCAAAATAGATGAAAGAAAGGTAGTACTGCAGTTAGGGCAGGGGCTTATAAAGCCAGAATCCAGTCCAAGCTCTGCCATCGTCTTTCTTCATGACCTGAGGCAAGGAACTAAATCTCTCCTATCTCAGCTCACTAGCAGTATAATAGGGATTTCGTTCACTATTATTAATGCCAGTTAGCGTTCTACCCTCAGATTTACGAGCCTTAATCGTGGATCAGAAATCATGGATTAGAAAAACGTCCCTGTCCTTTTGACATGTGGCTGCACTTTCAATATTGGCAGCAAAAGCAGCCTTATGAGAGAGTACCATGAGACTACAAAGTAATTACGTTCAGCATGAGCCGAGGTGGCTTTAGAACACCAGGAGGCAAAACTACATTCCTGTGAGCGCCACAGAATGTGGGATTCCTACAGGAGTTGAGAAGGAGGATAATGAATAAGAAGGGCGGATTTTTACAGGATGGTCTTCCAAAGACTCAGGGATGGCACCGGAAAAATCACGGGTCATGTCTACTTGAAATATTAATAAGTAGGTGATGGGGATTGACCTCTTTGGTTGGCTGTAGGAAGAAGTTGACATTTCCTTAATGAGGACAAGTAGCTTACACTAATGAGATAGATATGGGGATAGCAGTCTACAGCTGCTGAGAGAAATGATGTGGTCAGAGTGATGTGTTAGGAAAATCGTATTTCTAGCAGCATCCTAAATGGATACACGGATGGCAAATTCACATTTGTAAAGGTCAGAAAAAGAAATATTGTAGTAATAAAGGCATGAGGTGATGAGAGCCTGGATGGTGAGAGAATATGCAACCTTAGACATCCCCTGGGTCTATACACGTAGTGGGAGATATGAGATGAAAATATTGCTCCAGTTCTTGACCAGAACAATAAGAAAAGTAATAGCATTGCCTGTGAAGATCTAGAGGGGAATTACTGAAGAGAGCATATAGCAAAGAAGGAAGAAGACCATTAGGAACTCTGTATTAGTTACAATGAGCTGAGTCTATTGTATGTGGGTCCATGAAGAAATATTAGAGATACTGTGGGCATGGACCTGGGGAGACAAGTTTGTGTTTAGAGAGTGAGCCTGGAAATTGCTACATGAAGATCAAAGTGGAATCCATGTTTGTGCTTGAAATTATCAAGGAGTGAAATAGAGAAAGAGAAAAGCCCCATGAACTCCAGCAGAGGTGGGAGAAGAAGAGGGTCTTCTGGAGGGCTGCAAAAGGAGCATATTCAAAGGTGGTGCAATAGACGTGGGTAACACCACAGTAACTAAAGAGAGACACCACTTCAAGTTAAAATAGCACAAGAGACTTCTGCAGGTAGCCAGTGTGCTGCAGCAGGCGAGAGCAGCATATTCAGACTATGCTGAAGATTGCCCAGTATGTTAAGTAAAGATTTTGGTAGTGGTTGCAAAGGAGAGGAAGCTGGAGTGAACTAGTGGGGAGGACTCCTGGCAGCATTTGTAGCTGGCATATTCAGAGAGGTTAGTGAGGAAGGGAGGAGAGGAAAAGACATGGTATTTATAGAGGAAAATAAATGTTTTAAGATGAAACAGTGTTTTAAGATGAGAATATTTTAAGAGGAAAGAGATTGAATGGTATTTGTGTCATGAGAGTAAAGAGGCAGAGGGGCGTGAGAGGTCAAGGCAAAGAGAGAACAAGAGGACAAGAGCAGCCATAAGGAAAGGCAGGAGGTAGGGTAAGACTGGCTCAGTGGCAAATAAAAGAAAGGAAGAGAGCCACATGGGAGGTTTTTCATCTGTAGGAGAGAAGAATGGGGAAGGAGTTGTAGGAGGGGAAGAGGAAACAGAAGGCAAAGCTGTTGGAAGAGGAAGATCATGGTTTGTCATTCTCTCACAGAAGAACCAGGTGAAATCCTGCATGACAGCTGAAGTGGGGACTGGAGGAGGCAGGAAGGTCTGAGGAATGAGCCAAATGTGGCAAAGAGGTGATTGTGACTGTGAGTCTGAGGCTCAGCTGTGCTGAGCGGGAGTAGTAAGTTTAGGAAATGAACAAAACAATCATTTATAGTGGAGAACGTTAGCCAGGCAGGAGGGTTTCCTTTAGAGATGCCCTGCTGTGTGAGACATAACAGAGACCAGCTGGTATAGATCAGCTGGGGTTTGGGGTACAGGGCAGGAATAGCTAGGGGAGTGCAAGGCAAAAGGTCTGTGAATGAACGGATGGAGCATGGATAACATCTACAGCTGGGGAAAGATAAAGAGGGTGATAAAAGAATAAGGGCAGGCAAGAATTCCTTAATGCTGATGATCCGAGGTGAAGGAAAGGCCAAGAAAGCTTAGTGTGAAGAGGGAGCTGGTGCTTGTTGAAAGAGTCCAGGGGACTGTCCAAGTGGTGGAGAAGAAGGATGGGGGGAAAACACAGGGTTCAGTATGAAGCCCTCCTTTTTATGGCTGACTGGATCAGAGTTGTACACTGAACAGAGGAGACACTAAAATATATGGCTTAAAGGCCAGAGAAGTCTGCCACTGACTCTTCTATAACTCGCTTTGCCTTCCTGCTGTGAGTTCATCCTGTGTAACCTTACAGAGGTATAGGCATGGCTCGCCCCAGCAGAGTTCAGCAAGTTTGTCCAGTGCTTGGAACAGCCATGCTCCAGTCTCAGCTTGAACCTCAAAGAAGATAAATAAACATCCGGTATTAATTCAGGCTACTTTCCACAAACTGGTGAATGTGTGTCTATGTGGAGAATGGTATTTGCATAGCTTGAAGCTTTTAAGGAAAAGGGGTTCTAGGATGTCCCGTGTAAACAGCGGTGTGGATCCTGTTAAGGTATCCCACCAGATTGTGTGAAAGGCACTGAGTCTCTCATTGCAGCCCTTACTTAATTCTGAGCACTTTTTTTGGTTTTGAGTTTTAACAGCAGACATTTGAAAAAAGCTTCATAAATGTATTTCTAGAACTTCTAATAGGATGAAAGTTATGCTAATTTTATTGGATAACAAAAGCTATTTGAAAAGATCTTTCTGCCTCAATATGAATGTATGATTCTTGTCTCTGTGTCTGTGTCTGTATTAATCAGTGCCTATCTTTGAATATGCAAAAGAGCCTTTAGAGTGTATATATTTTTTTCTTTCTCCCTAATGGCCATTTAATGACAAATATTATAACAGAAGCAAACACAAACAAAAGAAACAGAAATTTTTTCAGATGTTACAGGTGCAGATTAGGGTCACAGGTGATGATTTATGGTAAGTGATGATCCAATTACATTACTTAGTCTTAGGTACTCGAATGGCTGTGGTTAAGAGAGTATCCAAATACTGTTCTTGATTTTTAAATATAAAGGAGTTTGAAGAATGGAATTATCCCTGTTTTACATAGAATAGTTACTCAACAGTGCAAAACTTCTGCAGTACAGCAATTCATGTTGGAAAGAAATTTGTCATTGCTGATCCCTAATTACATATTTTATGTTAAATTTAATCCCTTTTCTATTTACCAGTTCCCAAGACTGTCCAGTTTTGTTCATATGATGTTCTGTAATGATTAAAGAGAAAGGGAGGAGAGTTATCATGATCAGAGAGACAAAGGAGCCAGCCAACAGGAACAGGGGAAATGGAAAAACTCAAATAACTTAATGGGCTCAAATTGGGAAGTTGGACAATTTCCATCTCAGTCTTCTGAAAGATGTGACATTGCAAGTCCAGTAAAAAGGATTTTCAATAAATCTGTCTAATTAGGGTGGTGCATTAGGAATGAAAAGTAGCAAATCTATGTTTAAAGAAAGGAGCAAAAGTTGTCTGGGCCACAGTGGACCTTTTAGTTTGATCATAATAATACCAAGCAGTGTTTAAAGTAAATTCTAAAGAAGAGATTAATTAAATGCATAGGGGGAAATGAAATAAACATACAACTTATGTTTTCCTATTTGTAGTGTGCCAAACTACCCTGATATATTTTGCTAGGAAGATAACTGGGGTTTAAGATAAGGAAATGCCTTAGACCTAAATAATCAGGATTTTAGTAAAGGATTTTATATTCTGCCCCTAGGGAAATGGTTTGCTGCAATGTTAAGGTAATTAGTACACAATTTACAGAAGGTTTAAGGAACTGACTGAGGGAAAGCAAAAAGTGCTGAGAGGGGAAGTATCAAGGTGAAGTCAACAGTAGAATTCCTGAAGTCGGGAACCAGTAGCAACTTTGCACAGAAGTTAGCTCATTGAAAGAACTGTAAGCTAGATTAGAAGGGGTAAAGAGATAATGCCAGGCTTGTTGGAGATAAGCCTGAGGGCGGCACACCAGTGTTTTAGGGACAGTGTGCCAACAAGGTCCTTCAGTTCACGGTCTCAGTGGAGGTAGAGGATGGACATCAGTGTGGCAGTAAAGACACAAGAGTTAGGGGTGTGTTGGAAAGAGAGACTATGGCCTTGGGAAAAAGGGGTAGGCAACTCAGGAGGATTACAAGGATGTCATGAGGTTATGCAAGAAGGAAATTAGAAGGGCCAAAGCCCAACTAGAATGACTTGATGATCTTAAAAGCCTTTTCGAATCTAAATGTTTCTACAATTCTATGATATATTGCCTACTCTGCAAGAAAAATTAACAGAGTCCTTTCCAATACTGTGTGCTTGTGAAACATTCATAGGACTGTGAAGGATTAATTTAGTATTATTTTTGAATTTCTTTTTTTTCCCCCTAAGAAAAAACATATTCAGCTCTGAATCAAGCAGGACCTGATGGAAGGAGTGTTTGTCACTGGGCTGCCTGATACCAGCCGCAGGTGTCTGGTGAGATGGAAAGGACCTAAGGCAAATCCAGCTACACTATCCTTGCTGCTTTGTCTCTCACTTAAATCTGAGCCACACTTTGTTTCATTACTGTGACACCCCACACATCCAGGAAGGACTATGGATGAGGACTCTGTGCATTTAATATTTACTTCACCTTTGCTTGAAATAATGTGGTGAGTAGGGTCTTTGTTTCCTGGCTCCCTCATCTGCTTTCATTTCAGATTGCCTTAGCTCAACAACAACAAAGGCCTGTTAGATTCTCAGCTATTTATATTCATAAGCCAGGAGAATGCAGAGCCTTCAGCTTCTTCATTAAAACAGTTTATATAAAATAAAAGAGAATTTCTGTGCTATATTTAAACATTCAGAATGGCTGGCAGCAGCAGAATTAAAACTCTTCTTTGCACATATTTAAATTATCATGAGATGAGTATTTCAGTTCACAAAATGCTCAGCCCTTTGGCTGGTGATGCTGGGTGAGTTTCCTTGTGGTGGGATGGATTTTGGCACAGGATCCACCACCTTATGAAGGCTAAGGGCCTTATTCACCTGAGTGTGAAGCAGCAGATCAAATCCTCAAAGAAGTTTTTGGGAAAGTTCCTTCAAAGAATGTAAAGGCTCCACAGCACTAAAACATCATCTAGGATAACGTTTTGGGGCTATAGTTCAGCTCCCAGGAAAGGTGGAAGGATCATTACATCAGCATGGAGCAAGACAGATGCTCTTCCTGCCTGGAAGTTTAGAGAATGTTGTCTGACAGTCCCAGTAGCAAAGCTGCCTTCTGCCTTACTGGAAAGTACTGCTGCCCAGCCTGTAGAAGCAGGGCTGTACCTAAGGTGGATCAGGGAAGGAATTTCTGTTTTCTGCTTCCACTGAGGAACGACCGCAGTGTGATGAAGAGGCCCCATTCTGCTTTGAGTGAACTGGAAAGGGTGGTGGCAGACACAGGGGAGGGGAGGCTGGAGGTCGATGGCATTGTCTCTTACAGGCATGCCACATATGTGGGAGCAGCTGGATGTGAGGTTCTGTGCCTGTGTGCTGAGCTATGTGAATATGAGCTATACTAAGCCACCATACACTGCTGAGGGTCTGGGACAAGGGCAGAGATAAGTGGTTTGCTTGGCTTATTTGTGTAGACTTTAGCCATCCTTTTTCCATGAGATAATATTCTGTGTCCAAGAGGAAAGAGGAATCCTTTCTACCCAGTGTTCTGAAGAGTCTCCAGAAGTGTTCCTTCTAACTTATTGATCCTGGTGGGAAAAGTAGTCACAAACTCCCAGTGGGTGGCATCAACTTTTTGGGGATGTGAGCAGGACCAAGTCTCTCTGATTACTCCATAAGGTCCGTGTTCCTCAGTGATGAAGTGGCTGCAGAATGCGCCTGCGATTGTCTTGGCCTCTGGACCTGTAAAATTCCATCTGGAGAAATCATGGGGACTTGTTTCAAACAGTTTTTTAAACAGAAGGTGTTATTGGGAAGGGTGTGGCAATTTGTTGAAGTGTCTTCCAGGGAAGGAGGGAGAGGCTGCTTGATTGGTGGGAAGCAGGAAAGGTGGATGTCAGTGTAAGGTCTTCCTCACACTGACAGTGGTGGCACTACAGGGACGGCCTCTGCTTCTCCCCAGCCTTTCCTTCTTGTCCCCTGTGCTGTTCTTACCGGTGTCCCCTGCAGTCTGTGCCACACCAGAACGTGGCACATCTTTCCCCTCTTGTTCATCAGTTACTGTTAACATCCGGCCTGTGACATAGCAACTAATTGCATTGTCAATGCTTTCAAATGAAGAAGCAGCAGGAGCAGGAGCTGATGAGCTCTTCAGTGTAGGATTTAACTCTGTGGAATTTGGTTATAACGGTAAAATAGAAGCGAGAGATCTCTAAAGATGGGTTTAGAGCATGGGAATTTATTGTGAAAGAGCATGGGTGTGAGAGACCTGCTGAGCTGCAAGATGCAGCTCAAAGCAGGCCAGAAAGAGAGAGAAAGAAGTAAAAGGAGAGAGCAAAAAAAAAGAGTGATTTGCCGTTTACAATACAATAAATCATCTTCTCTGTTGAATATTCTAATTCTCTTTAGCTAATCTGAAACAAGCTACGAACTCTACAATATTTGCATGCAACCTATAAGAATTATTACATTACCATATGGGGTTATATTTTAAACCTTAAAAAAACTGCTTTTGGGAATCTCCAACCAGGCAGGTATGGTTTGTTCTGACCTTTGGACCTGCCTAGGCAGAGGGTATTGTTCTATCAAGAAGGAGGATTACCTTCAGTCAGCTCTACCATTGTTTCTTAGTTACTCTTCAACTCAAACCTGTCTTCATCTCAATTTCGATTATACTTTCCATATTTTCAGCATCTTTTGCAAGGTAATCATATCTATAAGGCTTTCCTATTTCATCTTCCCCAACACTTCAGCACCAAAGTCCTCTTTACCTGTGCATGACTCCAAGAATACAAGTACAAACAGAGAGAGAAAGGGGAAAGAAGCAAGACTTCCCTGAGTGGAAAGATGCCCACAGGGCTGAGGTATGTGCAAATCTTCAAACTCAAGCTCTGCTTCACCTGCTGCCAGCCTTGCTTCCCTCTGAGGCGTCTTGGTTGCTTTACCAGGGATAGTTTTTGGCTGGTGGAAGGGCACAGCTTTTTCAAGGATTCTCCTTCCTTTGAGTATAATTCAAGGAATTTAGGTTGTTCCTGAATATGAAATTTGAGGTGACCTGCACTTGATTCCTGTGGTTGGATGCTACATTCACCTAGAAAATTAAGTTATTTGAGTGTTCATCTTGGGCACATGTGTTAGGCCTTCTCTGAGAACTAAGTCTCTTCAGGCTGCTTGTGATAGTATTTCATTGCATATCTTTAGCATCTATGTTTTGAAATGAAATCCAACTGTTTAGCTCTCAGAAGACACAAGTTGCCCCAATTATATCTATCCTGGTGGCAATTTACATTTGTTATTAATACTTGGGGATCAAATATGAACACTTCTCCATTAATTTAAATGCTTTCTTTCCAGGGTTTTGGTCTGAGCTAAAATGCAGGTCAGTGCTCCTGAGTTTAAGTTTTAATTTGAGAAACTCACTCTCCATGAGAGCTATGGCTTTTCTTTAAAGCTGACATCCTGGTTTAGGCATCTGGTGCACAGATAGTTGAAACAAAAGGTAGAGGCAACATTCAAAAAACAATGTGGATGGAAGAAATAGGTCAGGAGTCCTCTCTGTGGTCTTTAACAGTTTCTTTTACCATCAGGCTGTTTCTTTTCAAAGACAATATATGAATTATTTTTCCTTTGTTTCTAAGGGCTTGGGAGCTGAGAAGTGACTCCTCTGACATTTTAGTATATTGCTGTAAAGAATGTGGAGCAAGATTTCACATGAAACATGTAAGAGCCAGAGTTTACCCATCACAGATGCCAGTCTGGTTTCAAAGGGTTTAAGAAGGCCTATTGTCTGCCACACTGGGTTTCTTTGTTTGATATTTTTCTGTTGATATATTGTCTTTGTAGCTTTTTCATCTGCTAATTGATGTATGGCTGTGTATACTGGTCTTTCAGCTGTGCTCTAGCTTTATGTTAGGAGAGCTACTTCGTTTTTTTCATGTTTTTTATGGTTCTATTTAAAGGTTTAGAAAGATAAGTCTGAAGTAAATTTGTAGCTCTCATGCATTAAAGAAAATTTATTGAAATGAACCAAGGAAAGCAGAGATGCAGTGGGTGCCTGAACCTTCAAGCAGCCTGGAAAAATGACTTAGCAAGGTGAGCGCAGTAATTTCACTGGAGCATCATGTTTGAGCCAGAAGGTGAAAATTCAAATTCACTGATGAAGGGGAGGTCAGTTTGGGAATGAAACCACTGGGACTGAAAGCTTGGAGTTGTGGAGAAAAGGAAATGGTGGCAAAGTTAGAGAAAACATATACAAAGAGGGAAGGGGAAGAGTGTAAGGGAATGGAAGCACCGGTAAGCAGAGACAGGAGTGGCTGCAAGGGGAGCAGGCCTTGTGTTGAGTGTGAAGGCCAGGATCTGTCCTTGAACAAATACTGAAGTGACAAAAGGTATGTAAAGACCATGTTTCCCCTTCGGCTGTTAGCAAACTGTTGTACTGATGGCATGTTTGTGGAATGTGTGTGGAGAGCCTGAACTCCAGTCCTGCCTGAGAACCAGACTCTCTGTGAGATTTTTCTGACGAAGATGCATTTGGGTCCTTGCTTGTAGTCCTTGTAGTAGGGGCAGGACAAGGGCAAATGTGAGACCAACCTTTTTCATCTTCAAAGGGTAATTTCACTTGCCATTTCTGTCCTTGCAGAGCCCCCTTGGGGGCAATTCTTCCAGCAGAGCACTTCTGATCAAGTTTTCCTGCAGAAACTGAAGCAGGAGCCAGAGTCCTTTGGAAAGCCCTGCATATAAATATCTTGTTTAGTTAGTCTAATAAAGGTATTACTAACAGTGCTGCTTGGAGGATTTATTGGGGGATTTCACTAAGACAGTGTTAGCAGTGGAATTATAGTCATTCTCTGGTAAGACCTTGTCAATGCAGGAAAATAACATTGATCCAATCAGAGATATTTTACAGGATCAATGTAATATTCCTTTGCATAATCACAACCAAAGGATTATGGGCCTATGCTGGGAGTGATGAAGGATCACTTGACAGATCACAGCCTCATTTGTTCTCATCCTTTTAACTGGTGAAGTACGGGCAGTTTTTAAAAGTCTGCCTCTATATCCCTGTGTCTTAAATACATCAGGGCCACAAGCATTATATATTCAGTCTATTGCTTTTAAATAATATTTTTGGCTACATACATTTTTCATAGCTGAGCCATACTGAAGCATCTTGGTATGACCTTGAGACAATTCCCTCTGCAATCCAGGAAACCAATGTACACAAAATGGGAAATGAGGCCCCGAGGTGAGTAGGGAGGAGGAGAAGACAAATCAATATACAGCATGAGCCTTATAACCCAAACATCATAAGGGACTCTGAATAAGTTTGCGTAATTGAGCTTCTGGATAGTGCAGCAATTCCTCCAAGGGGATATGAGCATTGCAGATGGCAGTGAATTCAGAAGGCTCAAGAGCATACTGTGGTATGCTGGGAATAACTTATTATCAAACAAGTCCTCCTCATTGTTTACACTATTGTCTTTGCATTTTTTCAATATCCCAGGACTGCTCTATTGCTTTAATGACAGCTTTGTCATGCCTTGTGAAAGCCCTAAATCCCTCTACTGGCTGCAGTTACCCAAATATTCCCTTGGCTTTAGGCAGGCTTCTTCTGCTGTGGAAGAGAAGCAGTGTGTTTGATAGCTTCACCACATTTGACTGAATGGTTCCTTTAGATTTGCACGTACATCTCAGTAAAAGATGGGAAGGGAAAATGGTGGCTGAGGCGCAGAGCAATGGCTTGGCTCACTGATAATATCAGGGACCATTCAAACTACAGTCCTGTGGTTTCAGATGACTTCAACTGCAGGGCTGCAAAAGTTATTTGGGGAAGAAAAAACAGCTATTACAAGTGACATTTAAAATTAGATGGGACACAGCTCTCATGAAATACAGCAGGCATCAGCTTGTTTCCATCAGGGTTAGGACAGATACCAGGACATGTCCCTTTTTCAGTCATGGGCAGAGTCTAGCCTGAGTCAGAGCACCCAGCTTTGCTAGGAAGCTGTGACTAATGTGAAGCATGTGTACAGAGGAGTATGTGAGAGGATGCAGGAGCCTTTTGGAATTTACCCTTGAAGCAAGCTCAGGCTGGGAACAAAACCTCCAGGAGTCTGTGGTCTCTGCGGCATTACCTTGCACCAAGAAGCATGGGAAGGGGAAAAGACAGGGTTACAGATCACACAGAGGCCACAGCCTCCAGGCAGCATCAACCTTGGCAAAGTCACCTTGCTGGCCTTGTCCTTGCAGGCTCATATTTGGTAATGCAGGTCTTCCACAGCCATCACTGTGGGGTGATTTGTGGAGGAAGTCTGGTTTGACAGCTCCCCTTTGCACTGCCTGATACCTCCTGTTCCCTGTGGCATGTGGCACACACCCCCTCCTTGTGCAGACTGTGACCCCTGTAACTCTGCACGTCTGTGGGCTCCTGCTGCCCATGGGAACTGCTCCTGCTTTGTGGATGGCCATTCCATGGGACCTGGATAACCCTGTCCTGCCTGTAAGCCTTGGCACACTGCCACGGTCTGGTGCTGTGGGCAGCACCAACACGGCAAACAAACTCAGGTTGCCAGAATTATTAGGTGAGAGTAATTGTGGTGCCTTTTTTTTTCCCTTTGCAACCTTGAATAATCAGTGATCAGATTGCTCCTACAAAATGCAGTGCCAAGAAGTAATTGGTGATGATAATCATTCACTGTATCAGCTCTGGCCACCACAGCCTTTGGACATTTTTGTATCCTTGCAATTCATAGGTGCCTGTCATTTATTCTGTCTCTTAGTCTGCAGAAAATCCATACTAAAATGAGGTTAGGGGTTCAGACTTAAACCCAGAAAAGCATGAAAAATCAGAGCAAATCCATGCTGATAAACTGTACTTTGTTGTGTAAGTTCAGGAGAGACTCTTATATGGGATTTTCAACCTTAACTCACAGCATCCTGGTGCTGAGAGTTATGTTAGATCATGGATATCTCTGCCTTGTGCATATTTTCATGTTACTGGATCCATAGGCATATGATGAGCACACCAGTGTAATTTGCATTTTAAAGTAGTCTTAAATAAGTTCTCATGTCTGCAGCTGGGCTTTGAGAAGATTGTGTTCCCTGGAGTTAGCCCAGGGCAACGTGCTGAAGATCACACATAGCTTTTACTCTGTTTTTGCTCAAGGAAAACTGCTTTTAAGTCCAGGGGAGCTAAGTCAGCTTTGCTGAAGTTGGAGGCAAGCATGCCTTTGACTTCAGTGAGACACAGATTTTGCCCAGCATTAATTTTTGCTTGTGAAAAAATCTTAAAGAAAAAAATGGAGAAAGGCCTTCTAAACCAAACCTCCCAGGGACTTACTGATCAGTCCTTCTTGTACAGGTTCACTGCCATGTGAGTCCCCTGAAATATTATGTTGAGTGGAGTAGGAGGTTTGCCTAGAGAAAATGACCTATATACAAGGCAAGTGCCATGTAACACTTGCAGTTAACGTTTTATTTATTGGTATAATAAAAGCATGTCAACAATTCAGTCTTGCCAAATTCCATTTGCCTGTTTGTCTGGGATATGTATTTTTTTTTCCTGAGGAGAGAGTAAAATTATGTTCATTTGTTTCTTGACTATGCTCCTGGCAAAGAAGAAGATTTTGTGCCAGGGCTGATAAATATTTGAGTGAATTTTTTGAGGTCGTTACTCTGAACCACTGCCCAAAAAAAGTTCAAGGAAAAATAATCCGAGACTTTATATAAATTCATATAACTACCTTTACAAATAAAAATATTAGGTCTTTACTTGAATAATCCAGTATACCTCTGACACTGTGGTTCCTTCTATGACTCATTTATTTTGTGAAGACTGTAAATGTAAACATTCCCTTTCAACCAGTCTTACTCACAAATAAATAACGCAGATCTTCCTTGATGCACGTTGTGTCGACCAAACAATTTCCATCGTCTTATGCCTGTTACTTTTTCATTTTTCCCAGAGGGATTTGTGATCATTACGAGTCACTTTCCATTTTGACTTGTAGCCCAAGCAATTGAACATGAGTGCGAGGCTTTGATAAAAGCTGCTCACTGCAGATAAATGTGACCCTCATTTTTGAGCAGGTAAGGTCAGGCCTTTCCATCGTAACCTTTGAGGGGGGGATGCTGGTCTCTCAGGCTATTACACAGGCTTGAGAAGCATACCATGATGCCCATGTCACTGAAATTTTTATACCATCCCATCACAGTAGCATCTAAACACTGACACGCACAGCTCTGCGAGGAAATAACGGCTCAGGAACTGTCTGGAATAGATATGCCATGTATTATTAATTACCCAGTTGAAGCATCTGTAGTAATATTTGTTCTATATGGGCTCTGATGCTCTATTTCCCCCCATCCTTTTAAGCACTTATTTGAATACAGTTATTTATTTTAAGCTGGCTGGAGATGCCCAGGCTGGAGGAGCTTATGCTGTGGGCAGGGGCAGTTGGGCCCCTGTGTGGGCGCGATCCCCGCTGTCACGGGGGCTTATTCAGCAAAATGGCCCATGCGGGCACGGGATGTGTAAATCAGCGAGGTCTGCAAGAAGAGCACTTAATTGAAGCTTTATCAAGTGCCTGCAGAGCTGACCTCTGAGCAGCAGCTGAACCACAGCTGGGATGGGAGTGAGCCAGCAGCTTTCACTGATGACTAAGCCCGTGTGCTGGGAAAGGATTTGCTTACAAAACTTGCCTGCTTTACCCATGGGTGGCAGAGCACTGCATAGCTAGGGGTGACTTAAATTGTTCTGCCTAACTAACTTAAATTTTTCCTTTCAGCACAGATTCAGAGCTTTCAGAGCACTTTGATGACTCTGTAGTTGTGTACAGGGGATTTAAGCTAAAGCCAGGCTGCCAAATCTCGGGGTCAGTGTGGTTCTAACAGCACAGGGGGTGTCAGCACCTGTGTCAGGTGACATGACAGCAAATTCGGGCCTGTGAAGTCTTTCTGTGCTGGTCTGGCATTGGAAGAGCAGATCCAGCATGTTTCCTCTCCCTTCTGCATGGGCATTTCCCTGCTCTGCATGGCTGCAGCTGTGTATGTAGAGACAGGTATATATCAAAGGGTTGCAGATATTTGCCTGTTGAGAAATGGATCCCACTGAACTGCAAAGTGTACTAAGCAAAATAGATCCCTGAAGGCTGAAAGCAAAAGGAGAAGGAAATGTGTAACATTTCACAAAGCCGAAAATAATGGAGGACCAAATTAATTTGGAGATAAAATCTAAACAACCTTGACAGGTAATTGGGAACTTATCGACAACATTCTACTACATGTCTGCAAAAAACTGTAGTGCTATGTCTGAGAAAGAGGACAATATTGTTAAAAACTACAGTAGCTTTGCTGTGAGGGGAAGTAAAAATAGCAGGAAGTAAAAATTGTGAATGGGCCTTTTCTCACATACAGGAAGAAGAAAAGGCAACATACTGAAATATCTGGAAATTAAAACCTTGGAATGATAACAGCTGGATAGGAAAAGAAGTACAAGAAGGAAAGCTATGGGTAGCTGTGTTGATACAGGAAGCAGAGTTCCAAAAGCTATTAAAACCCAGACAATTCAAGTAAATTATTATTATATGCTCTGTAATAGCAAAGCGTATTAATGGTAGAAATGCTAACAATAGTATTTGTCTTTTGCCAAATGGAAATGATTAAGAAAACCTGTGGAAGTCAGAAGATATCTTTAATAATGTTTAATTAATAATAATTTTTATTTCTCTTTTGGGAAAATCCTAGATGAGATATCTGTGCTTTGTGATGACAACAAAATATTTCTTCTCCAGCAGTAATTTAGACTGATAGGTTAATAAGTTCAGTTATTTTAATTTAATTGATCTGAATAATTTGATTCCAAGCATTTTAAAAGACCTGGCTAAGGAAATATCCAGAACTTAATTCATATAAATGGTGATTTTTAGAATTTGCCAGGATATTGGTGAAATATCAAAGATCTAGAAGAAAGGTAGCATTATTCAAACTCTTGAAAAGTGTAAATGCAACAATACGAGGAAAAGTAATGCAGCAGCTAATGTAATTAATGAATAAATTAATAAAGAATTAAATACAGATATGCTAACTAATGCTAATCAAAATAGATTTATAACAATACATCTGATTAAACTGATTTTTGTTGATAAAGGTGCTAGTTTTGATTGAATATTCCTTCTCTTTTTTTAGGTACTTGGCAGGGTATCAGATGACATTTCTATTAATAAACTACAGAAATCATCATGATGCACATTAAATGGATTAAAAAGCTGGGTAAATTATGGAGTTTAAAGTGAAGTTTTCTATAGGAATAAACCAGAGTTTCACAGAATGTTACAGGTAATAGATTTTTTGCATTAGGCTAGCTATCACTTTTATGTAAGAACTAGGGGAAAACATGACAAAGTGGTCCATAAAGTATACTAATAATAGTTTGGGGAGTGCTAAATAACAATGCAAACCAGGTAGCTCTGTGGAAATGGTTGAGGAGAGCACACTTGGTAATGCAAGGCTTATGGAGCTCAACCAGCCAAGCTTAACAAAGAAAAGATTTAGGAATGGCTTCATCATAGGCTATAAAACTGCTTGAGGAAAGAGAACTTGCTCAGAGAGGACTCTGTTTTTATCAGGAGACACCCTGTTCATCACAGGTGGAAGGCTGAGGTTAAACCAGCTGAATTCAAATGAGATATAAGGCAAACAATGGGTAATGCCTTCTCCAGTTAGTGGGGAAGGTATTAACCCAAGGAACAACTTCCTCTTGAAGCTGGCAAATTCTCCTTTGAAAACACGCTGAAAACTTAGATTATATCTTTCGAACAGAAATGAATTCTGGACAGTCCCATGGCCTCTACTGGACATCTGAGTGAGTCTTCAGAGCTGCCTTCTGCACTCATAATCTATGATTGAACATTACACAGAAGTTGTGGCTCTGGAAAATGAGTGCCTGACACCAGGAGTTCAGATTTTACCTATCAGTCAAATGGTTCTTTGGCTTTCCTGAATGTAGAGCAAGACTTGGAGTATTTTATATGTGTAAATACACAAAACCATAAACGCACCCACTTCAAAGCTTTGAGTAACTGGGTGGATCTGCTGCCACAGCAATGCAGCCTAGGGGTACTCTTAATGCACGGACATGTTCTGCTGCTGCTCCAAGATCAAGTCAAGAGGATTTTATTGATATCATCAACATTTTGCTGTAAAATAACTCAGAACTGAGTTTACCCTGGAAAGTCAGCACCACCAGTTGTTCCACAAGAAGTGATGTGGAGGGTGATGACAGGAACGGGAATTAGAAGAGGGAAAGAATACAAGGGAAAATTAGAAAGGAAGAACAGATGCAAGAAAGCCATCAGCAGCACAACAGAGGCTAGAAAGCAGAGAAATGGGAAAGGTGCTTTTTAAGCCATCATTTTGTATACATAAAGAAAAGAAGGGAGAGAAGTATTGCACAAAACCGGTGTGGGTGGGAAGAGAAAGAGCATGTACATGAAGGATGGGGAGAGAGAAAAGGAGAAGAAACAGAAACACATTTGTTAGTCTTCATGACCTTTTTTTATGCTTACTGAATTATTTATTCTGATATTTGCTGGTATCTTCCTGACAGCCATTTTTTTGTCACAATATAAATAAGAGCAGAACACCGTTACTGCTGCTCCTGGAGGGATTTTGATGTTGAACGGCAGCGGGCACCTCCCCCATCCCCCTGGCATCAGGCGATTATGAATTATGCCGAGTGCCTCTAATAACTAAAGGGAAAGGGCTGCTCAGCACCTTTGGAATGTAAATCTCATTTTTTTCTCTTTTGTAGGTCATGAAATGCAGCCCTTTTCTAAACCCCTGTGCTCAGATCACAGGCTACCGCTGCACAAAAATTTGTCAGCCCATCCTCTGCAAGGGTGACATTTCACCCAGTTCTGAACCCCTCAGCATCCTGAGGGCTTGAGATAAGATTGTTATTATTGTTTTTTTTAAACACAGACGTGCTGCATCATGTCACTTAAAAAGTGCTACGTAGATTTTATGCCACATGGGAAAACAGACTATTAAAAACCCAGAGATTTGCTGTATTTCAATTAAAAAGCAAGAACCTAATTTGTTTTTTTTTCCCTATAGCTTTCAGGTAGTCATGGGGTACAACTTGCAGGGAATCTGCACTTACTGGCCAAAACTTCAATAGTCTTCACTGCCCAACTCCTCTCAAGCATCCCATAGAAGAGAACAATTGATTTTGGGCTCCATATTTAGTTCCTGAGCTCTTGCATCTCCTGCCCTTGCCACCTAAGAAGGTGCAGGAGCAGTTTCTGGGCTGCTGCTTGAACAGCTGGTGGCCTCTGGAGAAGATGCGTGGCTCTGCTTTGCAAGAAATGAAAGGGATGGAAGAATCCCTTAAACATCGATGAGCTGAAGTTTTTGCTTTATGATTGGAGTAATTTAGTTATGATTCAGGTCATGGATGGTTAGTTTTTGTTTCCAACTGTACTGGCATTATAGGATGTGCACTTCAGGCCTTGTTTCATTTTGGAAGAGTTAGCAAGGTATGTAAATAGTTAAAAGGAGAGGACACACCTAAAAAGGAAAAAAGAAAACAAAATAATTTGGTGCTTGATTTGTTTTTGAGATAGACAGTTTCTGTCTTTGGAGAGAAATTAACTTTTCTACACAACTTAAATCTCTCTTAAATCCTTAAAATAGAGCTCTGGGAGTGACATGGTGCTGAGGCCTTGGTGCAGGCCAGTTTCACCTTATCATATTTGCTCAAAATATTTCCAGCACAGTAGAATCATGCTGCTGACAGCCCTGCACAAGCTCCAAGATACTTTCTTGCCTACAAATTGAGTTTTCCCAGTGTCCTGGGTTAGCCATGTGGCCTGTTTGTATCCCCAATCGTCCCCTGGCTTGTGCTGGACATTAAGTTCTGCAGCTTTGGGTTGGTCTAAGGAGGACGGTGGGAGTGAAGGTGGAGGAAGAGGCGGAGCGGCAGCAGGAAGCAGGAAGAGAAGAGCAGAGGAGGGAGCGCGTGGCTCCAGCGCGGCCGGAACTCGCAGCTCCCCGGGATCATCGCCCCCCGTCCCGCAGGACACTACGAACCAAGGTCAGGAGAGCGGAGAGGCTGCATTCCAGCAGACAGCGTTATCTCTTTTTCTTTTTTTTCCTCTTCTTGGGACTGGCTGGCATCGCGTGGGCCCCTCCCCCACCCT